>APFE031018565.1:222993-317883 GCA_000404065.3 Pinus taeda
CAACCAAAAATATATATGTTGGTGATGATAGATCTCTTAATGTTCTAGGGACTGGAACTGTTCATCTAGACAATGGTCAGTTTAATGATGTATTATGTGTTCCAACCTTATCCAGCAACCTTCTATCTGTATATCAGATAACTCATTCAGGTGAAGGTAAAAATGTTGAATTTTCACCTCATGATGTTGTAATCAAGGATCTAAGAGATCCTAAACAGATTCTAGCTACTGGTATTGCTGATGATTCCACAAGGTTGTATAAGTTTCACAACTTTGGGTCATCAAATCTTCCCTCAGTATTTGTTGCTCATAATGATGGAGTGAGCAAACTTTGGCATGAGCGATTTGGTCACTTAAACTATCGCTCCCTTCAGCATCTATGTAAAGAAAATATGGTGACAGGTCTTCCTATGGTATCTTGCAGAGATGGTGTTTGTTCCAGATGCGTGTACTCGGAAAACATCATCGGGACAGTTTGGAAAAATGTGCCTCTTGGCACGCCTCAGCCCCTTTACAGCTTGTGCACAGTGATATGTGTGGTCCACTTCCTGTTTTCATTCTCTGGCTACAAGTATTTCTTAACTTTCATTGATGATTTCTCCAGACGCACTTGGGTATATTTCTTAAAACTCAAGAGTGAAGTATTTAACATATTCTTGGCCTTTAAGGCCTTTGTTGAAAAACAATCTAGACATCAAATTCTTAAGCTAAGATCTGATAATGGCAGAGAATATGTTAACAAAAAATTCATCAACTTTTGCACTGAGAATAAAATTCAAATGCAACATACTGTTCCATATACTCCACAACAAAATGGTGTAGCTAAAAGGAAGAACCGCACCTTAAAGGAAATGGCTCATTATATGCGTCAATCTAAAGGACTTAGTCTTAATTATTGGGTAGAAGCAATTAACTGTGCAAATTACATAATAAATCGCACTCCTACTAAGTTTCTAAAGAATATCACTCCAGAAGAAGCATGGAGCTCAATTAAACCAGATGTAAGTCACTTTCGTGTTTTTGGAAGTGAAGCATGGCCCCATATTCCAGATGAGAAACATAAATCTTTAGAACCTAAGAGTGAAAAATGTATTTTTGTTGGATATTCTGAAGATGTCAAAGGTTATAGAACTATTCCACTTAAGTCCAAAAATGTTATCATTAGAAGAGATGTAAAGTTTACTGAAAATATATCGGCCTATGAGCCTAGTTCAGCAGATGTGCCACTTCTCTCTATCTCTTCTACTTTTGAAAATATTTCTTCTTTAGATGATGAAAGCGAGGATGACAATCCTCCCCCACCTTCTCAGGATCCTCCTTCAGCTCCTCAACTTCCAAAATGGGTCCCTACTACTTGGGATGCAACAGGTGATCTTGCCGGTGATCCTATAGATCAACGACGTACACGTTCTTAGTTCGATAAAGCCTCTTCTTTACTGGATCAAGCTTCAGTGAAATATGATCCTGACACCTTTACAGAAGCTTCAGGCCATCCAAATTGGGATGTAGCTATGAATGAAGAATATCATTCATTATTGGCAAATGATACATGGGATCTTGTTCCTCTACCAAAGGGACAAAAACTTGTTAGATGCAAATGGGTTTACAGAACCAAGTATGGACCAGATGGGAAAGTTGATAAACATAAAGCTCATCTTGTTGCTAAGGGTTTTTCACAAGTTGAAGGCATTGACTATACTGAAACCTTCTCCCCTCTTGCAAAAATGAACTCTATCCGCCTTGTTCTTTCCCTTGCTGCCTCTTTCAAATGGGAAGTCCATCATATGGATGTTAAATCTGCCTTCTTGCATGGGGACTAGCATGAAGAAATCTATATGGAACAACCTATTGGCTTTATACAAACAGACTCCAGTCTTGTATGTCGACTTAAGAAGTCCCTTTATGGTCTCAAGCAAGCTCCTCGGGCTTGGTATGCCAAAATGGATAGCTTTCTTTTAGAATCTGGCTTTTCTAGGTGTCATTCAGATAATACTGTCTACACCAAGAAAGTTGGCAAGTCTCTTATCATTCTTGTTCTTTATGTTGATGAACTTATCCTCACTGGTAGTGATCCCAACCTTATCAACCATGTGAAGTCCAGCTTTAAAAAGAAGTTTGAAATGATAGACTTAGGACACTTGCATTATTTTCTTGGTCTTCAAGTCTTGCAATCCAAGGAAGGTATTTCCCTTTCCTAATCCAAGGAAGGTATTTCCCTTTCCCAATCCAAGTATGCCTGTGATCTTCTACGCCATTTTCACATGGAAGACTGTAAGCTAGCTCCTTCTCCCTTTCAGTCTGGAGCCAAACTTTCAGTCACTTGTACTTCCCCTAAAGTTGATGCTACCTTATACCGTCAACTTGTAAGAAAACTTTTGTATCTAACCCATACTCATCCTGACCTTTCCTTTGCTATTGGCCTTGTTGCTCGGTTTATGAAAAACCCATGTGAAAGTCATTGGAAAGTAGCTAAAATAACACTTCATTATTTTCGAGGTACAGTTTGGAATTCATTACATTGCCGAAGCATCTCCTCTATTGGTTGGTTTCACTGATTTTGATTGGGCTAGTTACCCTGATGATCGGAAGTCTACTGCAGGTTATGTGTTCACTCTTGGTTCAGGACCTATTACACGGGCTTGCAAGAAACAAGGTGCCATTTCTCTTTCTTCAGTAGAAGCAGAGTATCGTGGTGCCATAGAAGCTAGTAAGGAAGCCTTGTGGCTTCGTCAGATCCTATCAGAGTTTGGCTTTCAGTAGCAGCATCCGACTACACTTTGGTGTGATAATCAAAATGCCATTCAACTATGCAAAGATCCAGTCCAACATCAGCATAGCAAACACATTAAACTGCACATGCACTTCATCAGAAAGCTCATTCATGACCATGTTCTTGAAGTGCAATATTGTTCAATAGATGATCAAGTTGCAGACATCTGTACAAAGGCTCTCATAGAGGCGAAGTTTAGTAAACTTTGATTTATGGTTGGAGTTCAGGAAGTTGTCACTAAGGGGGGATAGGCTCTAGTGCCTCCTTCCTTCTCCTATTGTGTCATATTTCTAAATCCTTCAATCCTATTCCAAGTTGTTCTTAAGGGGGGATGTTAGGATACTCCGACAGATAGGAAATAGTTAAGTATAACTTGGTCTAGTGTAGAGTTAGGTAAAGTGTATTTCTTTACTATGTACTTTTGTAACTTACAATCCATCGGTCACGATATGTAGCGATCCGACAGTTCATTCTCTCCTCGGTATTACTGACACTTGATCCGTGGCTTGACACCCGATTGGTCCATGATCTCTATTTAAAGAGCATGGAGGGTCATTTGTAGGTTAACTTTTCATGAGAAAAGCTTATGTAAAATTTCATTCTTTTATTAATAAATTGCCTGATGTGGCCACATTGGCTCAGGCCGTGGATTGTTTCCCTCTTTGAGGGTTTTAACCACGTCAAAAATATTAGTGTATTGATCTGTGATCTGTTTGTGAGCAGTGTCCTTTGGTGTTCTATCTGAAGAACTTACCCTGTAAATTCCTACAGTTTAGATGGTTCAGTGTGAGGATTTTCGCTAGACGACACATGGTTGCCCCCTTTCATTTTTGGTTCTTTTTTCTTATTTTCTTTCTTCTCTTTCTGCTTATTCTTCTTCTCAGTTACTTGATCCTTAGCTTTACCAGCTTTATCAAGTGAAGAGGAAGGAGGAGAGGGAGAGTCAGATGAAGTATAAGGTTGGTTGGAAACTCTAGCATCATCTAGTTATTGACTTGACTGTTCAGGAATTACGGTATTCTGAACGACAGAGGTAGAGAAGAGCCATACAGGAAAACTAATCGTTAATCCTGGAAGTGACAATGTGGCCATATGGGGTGCACCAACATCTCCCCAGGAGGAGAAGGGAATAGGATTTCCTCCAAGGGGAAATCCTTGGTTGGTGGACTCCATTTTTCTCAACCTAAAGACAAACGAGGGAATTTGTGATGTTATTCAGATTAAAATAAATTTTAGATGCTTTGACACAACTTGTTTTTTCAATTTTAAAGAGTCAAGAAAAGACAAAAGACGTCTCTAGTCGCCTTCAATTTTTAATGAGCCTGAAGTGACAAGTGCTCAAATGGACCTTTTCTTTTAAGGAGTCTGAAAAGGAGCAAAATAGACTTCTCTGGAGATCTAGGCAGAGGGGATTACCAAACCAATCGCAAAACTGCAGAATACTTTTTATGGTACGACAGTCAATCTTCTCAAATGTTGTGTTCAGTGCATTGCGATCGAAAGGGCGACAGACACGACTTCCTAAGGACAAAGGATGTAGCCTATTGTGGTCTCCCAATATATACTCGATGGTATATGGGAGCACAAGTCCGTACTGGCACTTGCTGTCTCAGAGTGGAGGAATCACCCAACCAACAATGAAAACAACAGCTACCAGGTTTTACGATGCCGGAATAGGTCTCTAGCCTAGACCTCTAGATGTTGTGCGTTAGGTTCCAAAGCATTGTTAGATTCATTAAATTTATTTTAAGTTGATCTTGTTTAAAAATTTTCCTTTGAGGTTCACCACATGATGTGCATATAATTCCTAAAATGCAGTCTAAGATGATAAAAAACTATTTAATATTCTTTTGGGAATGAAAATCCTAGCTACTAAGGGAAGAAAGTTGAGAATCTTTCAACAAAGAGCACAGAGCACACATTAAATGCACTATCCTAAATCAAACCAAGTAGTCTAAATGCAAATGCACATGCATGTATTTGTTTTCATCCTTCTTAATGTACGAATGACAATACGAAAGCTAAGTGCAAATCTGAATTATCTTCAAAGCGAAAATACTCAACAAATTTCTTTTCAAAATGAAGTGAAGGTAAGAGAGACACTTTGCGATTTTCAAATGAAAATTGCCTTTCGACACTTTAAAAACTACTAATTCAAATCATATACAAGAGTAACTGTATAATCGACTATCAAGAATAATGGGATTGTCTTCTATGACTGAAAACAACAGCTACGACACTTTTAGATCAAGAAACGATAGTTCGACTATGCTACTTCTTTGCGAAAGAGAACTGAAAATGGCGCACAATACATAAAAAACATTTACAGTTCATTGCACTATAGAGGCATAATGATGTAAGAGAAGGGGGTTTTCATAGAGATACACTGACCACAGACAACAAAACTCCTTAATAGGATTGAAAATAGTTAGGAAAAAACCAAAGTCTGAAGGTAAAGTGAACCCTCCCTGACCATCGCACCTATCACACAGTGAATTCAGTATGCAGTGCACCTACTGCACACGGGAAGTGTGATGCATATAGACTGCCTTGAAGGCAGGGTGCGATGGTACTAGTGCGAGACTTTAAACGAGTTTTTACTCATAATAGGGATTTAGGCCGAGTAAGTAATGTTCAGTATATGTAAATCACAAGGGTTGATCTAATGAGGTTACTAGGGCCACCACTTAGGGCAATTAGAACGTTTGCAGATCGATTGTTTAATTCATAAACAAAACCCAGAGATAGACTGAAGCGGCATTGATCTACTTTGCATTTGTATAACAAATGCAGTTCGAAGGCTATCTGGCTTGACTTCAGGCTCCGTTTGTAAGTTTATAAAAGAAACAAAGATAGGCTAACAAACATTCTAGTCGCTCCCCAGTGGAGTCGCCATTTTGTTACCCAGAATAGTGTCCACTCGGAGCTGCTATTCCCACTAAGACTAGTAGCTATCTTAGAAACAAACAAGTAAAGTCTACTTTGGCTTCCCTTTATGAAAATAGATAAGAGTGGAACAAAGGGCACTAACCTTAGTCTTGCGCTTAGTTCCCTTGTTTGATTCCTCTCCTTCCTGATAGGCCTTTGCCGCTTCTTCTTCGTCTGCCCAGCTTCAAAGAGCACCTGTGGAATCAAAGCAGCATACTACTATCGAAGAACAGAGATCTATATTCATAAATAACATAAGACCAGATATGTGTTAACCATACAAATGCATATATAAGGAAACATACAAGAATATGGAGGAAAAATTGAATAGCTTTATTAAGATCAAGAATAGCAAGAGGAATACAACCATATGTTCTGACCCAGCATCATCTTCCGGCAGCAAAGCCCTTCTTCACCTCAAGTAAAGCTCAGATCACCTAACACTATGAAGTTACATCAGAAAACCAACAACACTTCTCTACAAAATACAAAATTCCAGCCTATGGATCTCTGTGATGAGGGATCCATATATAGATGATTATAGGTGGGTAAGTGATCTTCTGGGATCTCGATTAGTGTCCTCTCTTTGATAGTTCCTGATTCCACTTGGAGAATGATGATCTCTTACTCATCCTTGGTCAAAAATAGAGAGGCAAGTGTTAGAGGGGAAGCTTCTGGAAGATTCCGTGATCTTCCACCTCGCAAATTGTCCCTGCCATTTGTCCATCCTCGACCATCGCACCCTACAGAGGGGCCCTTCAGTATGCATCCCACCCTTTACACTGGGAAGGTGATATGCATCGCACCCTCTGCACTGGGTATTCAGTATGGTCCAGTTTTGACCATTTCTGAGCAGCTTTTAGTGGAGAGCTTCTGGGAGATGATGTAATCAGCTGGCCTTATTCCTTTAGGTAGTGAAGCAACACTTTTAAGGACTTAGGAGCCCTTAGTTTATGGAAATTTATGATTGGGGTTGTAGTGCCCAAAAATGTCTATAACACGTGTGGATCAACTTGTCAAAATACATGTTCAACTCTAGCTAGACTTCCTTCTGGTCTTTGCCTTAGTGAGTGTGCAAAATGGGTGGGATCACATGTGTGCACACAATGACATGCATGCTACTGAATTCCCTTGCATTTGATCAACAACACTGCTCACCTTATCTAATCCATGCCTACTACTGGGATGGATCCATAACTTGTACGGGGACATTTTCATCTGTTTGTGCATGTTGCGCCCCTTATTGTACTTGCTCTTGCTGCAACTCATTCTCTTGTCTATGAAGCTCCTGTTCTTCCTTGAGTTGTTGCTTCAGCACATGCAACTGCTTCTCTATTCCGTTATATGACTTCACGTGATCGTCATGTTGCGCCGTCACCTCATACCCTCAATCTCCAAAGCTGCTTTCATCTTGAGTGGATCTATTTTGAAATTGCATCTTTGCTCTGACTCTATGCTGTCAACAACCTTCCTCTTGAATTTGTTGTGTGCATGTTTGCTGCCTTCTACTATTGCTACTGATGGTGCTAGTTGTTGTGATTTCATTTCCATCAATCTCTATATCCTTGTCCATGAACAACTTGATGTCTTCGTGGATAAGCAAGTTCATAGACACTTGACCGATTTCATCCCTAGTTGTTCTCTTAACAGTGTCTTTGACTTTGCTCTCCTAGAAGTCATTGTAATTGTGTTTCTGAGAGACAAACGAACACCTGTGATGCCTTGAGACATCGCAACACCCATGGAAACCAATCTATCAGAAAAAAACCAAAAAAAACTTGAGGACTGACTTGCAACATACCTGTGTGATTGAATGTGAAGGTTGCACAATTTCAGCTGGGAGGTGAGAAGATTGACTGCCAAAACTACTCAAGGCATAGTTGAGGATATTGAGAGGCTGGCTAACTACTAGAACTACACAATGCACAGTCTACCTTGGCTTGCTAAGGACTCAAACTGTATAATGTGTAATGTCAGTCAGCATTGACATGCAACCAACAAACTGCATTGCATAGTTTCTGGGGCCAGCAGGACACTGCCTCCATAAATTGGACAATGAAATCCTAGAGGTCAGTGTTGGGCTAGGCTTAAGCAATTTCTGGAGGGAAGGGAGAGCCTTCACTTCCAAAAATGCATAGTGCTAGCTGGGAAAGGCACGGTCCAAGCCCAGGCAACCTAGTTTGGCCAAAGAGTGACTGAAAACATGAGAAGTCTGAATGCATGGTTAGATGAACGCAAACAACAGTGAATGATCATATATGCAAACAAAAAGTGCAGGATTGAGAAAGAGGGAAAGGATGCATGTGTATGGAGCAAGTCGTCGTGATGACGACCATCTATGCATAGCAGTGTCATGCAAGTGAGAGGAGTGAGATGTGAACGGAAACTAGAACAATGCCTCTACAAGCTAACATAAATTAAAACGAGAACAAGTGTTCACTAAAATCAAGTAGACAACACTCACAAAAAGTGAAACACAAAAAGCGATAGAAACGGAGTGCAAGACATGCAAAGTGGGCTTACCCGAAAACAACTGAGCTAAATGTGCCAACGTCTCATAGATGTAGTGTGGGATGTCAGAGACAGAAGGTCAATGTGAGGAATGATCTTTGCAGTATCTGATTGATGAGTTTTGATAAAATCAAGGTTGTAACGCACATGCCACAAATCTAGGAAAAGCAACACTTGGTGAGAGGTTTCTAAAATGATCCTTGCATGTAACCTCTAGTTGCTAAAAATAGATCCTTGAATCAAGGGATGTCTTTGCATGCTGCCTTGGGAGAAATAGTCCATGCATGCAAATTATTTTTGCTTGGTCCAAGAGGGAACCAGTCAACCTAAAGGCACATGAATTGGTGTGCAAGCTTGGATGGAAATCTGTGCAATTTTTGGGCTGAGTAGAGATGGCTGACCTAGAGGGATTGCACAATTTATGGGAGGAATAGGTGACGATCTCCCAGGATTATATAATTCATGGGCTGAGAAGTTTTCCTCAGTCAGACTGCACAATTTTCTCAAGGAAACATGTCTCACAGTATTGCACGATTTTTGAGCCTAGCATACTGCCTCACTAGATTTGCACAATTTTTGCTAGCTGCTAGGCTGGCTATCCTAGAGGGATTGCATAATTTCTGGGAGTAGCCGGTGACTTTTGCCCATAACTGTGCAATATCCTAGGCTGAGCAGCTATCCTGGGATGAATTGCACAATTTTTTAGAGGAGGACTATCAGGAAGAATTACACAATTTTAGAGCCCACATGGGTGTCCGGCAGGGTTTGCACAATTTTCAGAGGGAAGGCTGGTTCCCCTCTAGAATTACGCAATTCCCAGAGGAAGATGCTCAGGTAGCAACTAATACTAATTCTAGAAAGTATCTTATGAAGGGGGTGGAACAAACTTGCATGCACAAGCTAGCGAGACTCTATGAAACAACTAAAGATGATATGCTTGACAGTGAAAGACATGTTGCTAAGGATGGTTAGTAGGGAGGCTCCAAAATGAAGCTGAGGCAAAATCTTGGAGGGTGGTTGTAGCCACTACAACATAACCTTACATGTTAGGCAACCAAGGTTCCTCTTCAAATCTCGTAAAAAGAGATCATTTTTTCTCTTGTTAAAACAAATGTGCTTTTGACTTTCACCATTCTTTTGCACCTTGTTAGTGTCTATGTCAGAATCTATGGCCTATTATCTGAATCGGGCTCGTGGTCATCTATGATGTTACACATTACTATACAGTTGAGGATATGGGTGTCAGATATCACATAATTCGCAGCACTACTACCCAACCCATGAATGCAAGTCATTTGGACAAAGGTAGGCTATTTACTAATCCCATTGCAAATAATCAAGTCTTGGGAACCACAAATTTTGATAAGCTCGATACCAAATACCTTCTCAGGGTTGTCTTGAGAGTACCTTTTGAATCTATTAGCTAGGTCACAATATTCATCAAGCCATAGGAGGTTAGGGTTAGAGTTATTGCTTAGAAGCATATCCTTGCTATTAGCAGTTTTAACATTGAAGTCCCTAAGCAAAGGGATATCACCTTCACTTCAAATATTATGGATATCCTTTTCTAAAGTGTTTAAGGGGAAATTTATATATAGTGTTTTTTCTTATAGAAGGTAGAGTTAATAGGACCGAAGTAACAAATTGCAATAAAGGTCTTATTGGTGCTAAAATCAGAAATTTTGATCCACATGTACTGATTAAGGGGGGCAATCTTATGAATTCGATTGTGAGGAGAGATTTTATCTTTTATATAATAGATTATATCACCAAAACCTCTATGAGGTGAATTCTTGTTCCACATTGACTAGAGAATGAATTAATTTATGTGGGGGGCCCTAGATTCGTCATGCCCCTGGGTTTCAACTAAGAAAATAAAGCTGATATCTCTCGGGATTTGACTTAACAAATATTTTTTAAACCATGGGAAGCCACGATAGTTCGGAAGACAATCGAGAGTGTTATTAATTCATATTTATTAATTTTGTTTTGAATTCTCTCCCTAATAATAGCTTTTGTATTTCTAATGATTTCCCATTTCCCTCCCCTTCTTGCCTGGTTTACCTTTTGGACTTCTTTTGTTAGTTGAACTTGATCTTTTGGGATGGAATCTTGATTTGTAAATATTCCTGATACTTTAGGCTTGGGGATTTACTGACTATATATACTTCATGTTCATTACAATTAACTTGACACATATGAGTTGGTGTTTATGCTCAAGTAGTTTTCCCACCCTTTGTGATTTTATTAGAGATGTTATTTGAATTTGTGACTTATATTTTAGTTGTTCTTTTACAACTTCTAAAGCATCTTCACCATTTTTCTCTTTTATGCTAGCAATTATAAGGTTCATGACCTTCTTCTGGCGCTCATGATCTAGTTCAATTAGCTTGTTCATTTCTTGTTTGATATCAAGTTTATTTTTTGTGCTACTATGGCCTAGGTTATTATTTAGTTTTTCTTTTAATAAGTTAACACATACCTCATGGAGCATATTTCTTCCTCCATTGATTTTTTTGTGTTCAAATTCTTGCATCTTATCTTTCATTCCTTGTATTTGAGTCTCAAGGGATATTATTTTATTTTTTAAAGATTTGTAAGTATTGTAAAATATTATAAATAATTTGAGCTTATGTTCTGCAACTATTATGTGTAATTCTTGTTTCAATTGTCCTTCTCTCTCTTCTCTTAATTTTTCTATAGATTCAATGTAATCAGACAAATTATCCCTAGTGATTTTGTTGAGACTCCCTTTGGTAGAAGAAGGTTTAGAAATATGAGGAGAATTACCCATAGTTTAAAAGAAATAAGCAAAAAGGTATGCTAGCAAGAAGGGAAAGAATTTACATGGAATAAGACCATAGGTGATAGCACGAAGGATATGGTTCATTGTAGAAACCCACCTTAGAAATTTACTAACCACCACAAAGTAGGTGGGTTCACCACATAAAACCCACTAGAGAGATCTACAAACCAACATAGACCCACTGTAGAGATCACAGAGTCGGAGCTGAAGAGATATATATATACAAACCCACAAAACTATGTTCAAGACCACACAAGTGTTTATGAGCTCAAAGATAAGATTATCTTTTATTTGAGAATCACAAAGAGATTTTATTGAAGCACTGTGGAGAAAAAATGAATATATCTGAGCACTATAGGAAGCAGTCAACCATAGGGATATATACTAGTGGAACTGAGAACTATAGGAATATATATCATGAGAGAGCCATCGAGATATACTTTTGGACTGCAGAGTGTTTATATGTAGGTCTTTATGAATAGTTTTGTTGGTCAAGTTTCTATTTTTTAAATATTTTTGCTATTAACAGTTCACTAGTTCTATTCTCTCGACATTTCAATGGTGGTTTCCAGTTGACAGGGAGTGATTCCTTCAAATAGATTTGCCTCCTACAAATATTTTTGTGGACATAGCAATCACTATCTCCAAATTTTGTAAACCACATTATTATATATAATAAAATATATGAAAATAATACAAAAACATTAAAGATGAAAGTGGACTATCTTATATATATATATTATATCTATATCTTAACTAATCTATATATATATATATATATATATATAATTATATAATAATATTATTATATAGATAATATAAGATATATGAAGGTAGGAAATATTGAATTTCATACATAATCTATGTAAATATGAGATCCTAATTTTATAAATTCTTCACACTATAAATAACTCTAATATTTTGATGCACAAAAATGAAACTGAGCTTAGGTGGATCTTAGTGATCGTACAAGTAACATAATTAAATTATTATGAATTAATTTTCATAAATATATGATAAATTGTTTCGACTCAATGGTAACTACATAGTGCATCATTATACTAGTAGACATCATCAATATAACTAACAATTGCCCCCTAAAGGTGCAATGGTACACTAAAGGAATAGAAGAATTGAGAAGATTGTGAACAAAAGCCACTAAACACACTCACTTAAGGTTTGTCAAACTCTCCAATGCAAGAATCCTTAGTGGTTTTTTTGAGTGGAGTTAAATTGCTTCTTGATAATAATAAGTAGATGACAGCCTAGAGACATTAGTAAATCACATACATTTTTTTTGGGAAGAACTCCATGTCTCAAAGAAACATTGTTGTGCTAGGTAGATATTGTTCATCCCAACCAATTACAGAGCCTCATTTTCATCTGCCTCCCTCCAATTAAAATCTAACATGTCAGGTGACTCAACAATTTCCAATGGCACAATTTCCAGTGTCTATAGTCACTGTTATTTGTTTCAAATAGAATTGCAGGCTAAGAATTTTTGACAAAAAGACTATCAGCAGAATTACGCTATTCTTGGGACTCACGAAGGTGTTTTGAGTATTCGAAATGATGTAGTCATGAGTGCCTTTGGTACATTAATCTAATGTTGGAACAAGAGGAATGGGTACATAAATAGATGAGTTTCCCATCGCTTGTAGTCTTACTTGATTAAAACCTATAGACTTAGGGGAAACAAAGTTCCCATGAACTCTCACTCACAAGTTCATAGAAACAAGTATAAACATCCTTCAAATTTCTAGCAAAATAAGACCAAGTTCAAAAGGTGCATGTGTTTATGTGTTCATCTATTTATTGGATACTCTAAAGTTGTGTGTATTTGAGTGTAGGTGTGTTTTGCTAAGGGATATGAAGAACCAATAGAATGGACATATCAATAGACTAGTGATTTCCACATAAATAATCCAAATACCTAAAAAGATTATCGAACTTTCTGCGATATTATTAAACATAAGTTTTACTTGTTGGTAGTTTCCACACAGCATGAAAAGGAAAGTCGACCAACCCCCAGAGAGCCTTGTCATCAAATATGACTACCAAATTTAAAGGTATGATGCATTACATGCAGTCCAGGAGCACGACATAGAAGAAAAACCTAATGTTGAATTAAAATAGTGCAGCAGACATTTCAATAAAGGATGCTTACCACGACCTCAACAATATGTTGGCAATATTGACTTTACCTCGTAAAAGCTCGGGATAAAATGTAAGCTTACCATTAAGTGAAGTAAGCAGGAAAATCTAGAAGGTCTAGCAATGATCTGTTCATTTCATGCCTGAAATAATTGAAATTGAGTGCCATAACATCCATGTTGAGGGAAAGCAACTGAGAGCATGCGGCTACCATTTTTGTTATTTCTTCCAATAGAAAATCCCCATGCTCTAAGAGGTTCACTCCGTTTCAATACTGGATCCTGACTAAGGACAACAACCTGCAACATTTTCTCTACAAGTTTACACAATTTGGACTTGGGGAATTACCTGTGACACTGATGAACCAAAATAATAAAGACTGAAATATTGTAAGCATAAGCATAGTTGTTTTGAGGGCTTTAGGATCAAATAGCATAAACTCATTATCTGAATTGCATTCAAAGACAAAATCTGAAACCGATCACCAAACAGCAGAGGTAATATAACGGTGATGTTTTTCTATGAGAAGGAGGTATGGAGTCCACCTTCGATACGCTGGAGTCAGAGGTCGCCGACCGCACAGTTCTTTGACAGATTTTTACCAATCACTGTTAGAACTGTGGCAAAAGAAGCCCTAATAGGCCCATCACTGGTAATAACGTTCAGTAAAATGGAGTTGTCTGTAATGCGATTTTTTGGAGATTCCGGTTAATTGGGCAGAGATCTTGATTTGTTGAAGTTAAAATGGATTTTTAACTGCATATTTGGATTCAGCACCCTGAAAAATTCTTGGGGCACTTTTGATTGTGCAGAAACTAGATATCAAACTTGCAATACCAATAAATTGCTACAGGATTTTGAACTGAAAAACCAGCCCGAAAAGCTTCGAAAAAAATCTTATGGTAAAAAAGGATAATTAATATAAAACTTTCTGATTTTTTTGTTTTTCCATATCGTAAAAAATTATTGGATAAAATAGGACGAAATTGAGTTTTTACTATTAGTTGAATTTGTGAAGACAAACCCACAGTGAAAACACATTCAATGTAATTAGTCTATTTCATTTTGTTCTTTATTATTTTGACAAATAAAATAATTTATATTATCATAAAAATTGGCTAATTTTTTTCTCAACTATTTATTCGACCAAGACGTGTAGATCATCCCCTTTTATATATAATTACACACTGACATGCATTCAACTTTAAAAGTAGTCTGACCTTCAAAATGTGACAGGTTTTCCTTTTCCCCTTTCTTTACGAGGAATCTTGTTTATCCATTAGAAAATCTATGGTCGATGGAAAGATAGTTGGAGTTAAAGATAGTTGGATGGGGAATCTATTTCCTTTCCTGGAGGTAAATTTTTTTAAAGTACGAAGTTTATTTATCTATGATTGCAACTACTTTTATTAAGGGAAAGATATTGAAGGAAGCTATTACTATGGTGACTCTTAGGCAGTTCTCTTGAAATTAATTCTAGGAAAATCAACATCTACTAAGCTTCTTTATTTTAACATTTTAAAAATATGGGATAGCTATTATGGAAGAGTAATAATATAAATGATAAGCTTATTGAAAATCCGTGCCATGAAAACCATTATTCTTATAATCTAGTACCAAGGTTTTTTTAGAATGAATGCACGCAATTTTTTTTCTCTTCCTATAAGTTACAAATTTTCAACTAAGTTTAACATTGATTTGAATATAGGTAATGAACCTGTTAAGAAAAATTATATATAACGTAATCCATCTCCTCACAACATTTTAACTTTTTTAATACAATTATATAATCCATAAGTGGATGGAGAAATTCAACATTATCACTTACATTAAAATCGTTTTGATAAGTCTAGAAATTGAAAGAAGAGACCATCTCTATCCCAAATCCATCTTCTTTCTCACATAACTATTTTCTATTATAAATACTAAAATTCCCATAGTTTTGGAAATTAAGAACAATGAAAATGGAAAAATCTTACTAGTTTAACAACAAATTGAAACATGACCTTTATAGGAAATTAAGAACAATGAAAATGGAAAAATCTTTCTAATTTAATAACAAATTGAAACATAACCTTCATAGTAGTGATACCAATAACCTTTAATTTATATATATGTGATATTTTCATCTCTATATTATGGAGGTGTGTGATTTAAGATTTTTTCTCTTTTGGATGATACTTAAAAGAATATGAGCTTAATAGATATGATGGGCATTTATGAACACTCTATTAAAAAATATTATGAAGCTTATATTTAAATTTTTATTTATTTGATATTTGTATAACTTACCAACATTATATAATCACTTAGTAGGCAAGAGTGGATGCTTTTAGTTACCATACTTAAAATAAATAATTTCCTTGAAATTGGTAACGGAATATATTTATTTTACATGAAAAGTGATACCTCTTAACAAAAAGAGAGGGCTCACCATAATTTCAAACCACTTTATAGGTTAAGCCTTAGCTCATGGATCTCCTAAAATTGTCTTCATAGAAAAATTTTAGATGATGATAGAAATTTTATTCTACAGAGGTACCAATATTGGAATAATGATGAACTAACTATTTCTTTTCATTTCTAAAAGAGTAATAAAGTCACTTTTGTAATATGAACTTGCCTTGGTTATTGAAATGTAAATTCTATGTAGAATATATTCCGTTATTGTAATACTACTATTATTAATTGCAAGTACAAAGTCTATGGTAATCAATTTCATGGAATTTTAATTTTTCTTTTGCATCACACTCAATATATATAGCCCCATAATCATTTTGAATTTCCTTAGTAGGTTTAATGAAATGTTAATTTTAGCTGTTTAAAATCTAGGAGGACTCCCAATGATTTGGTGGTTGTAATATTTAAAACAAATCAATTCTTGGAACAATTTTTAAACTAGTTTATAAGTTTTTTGTCAAAACAAAGGAAGTGTAAGAAAATATACAACTTAAATTGTGTTCCTTTACTATTGGCAAAACAAAATTTGTGCCTTGTTTGTCAACCTACAATGCCTACATATGATAAAAAAAAATTCTTTTTTAAGTTTAGCAATGGTGAGGCTACATTATGGCCATGTCTAAGAATAACACCCGAATAGGGTGGAGAATTGAACTGGTGATTTAACATCTAGGAGTGACTTAACAATGCACCTGATCATAGTCTATCCAAGACGCCATGGACACATATGATAACATTTTGTCAAAATTTCATTTTTCATTTAAATCCCAACATGATTTGGTTAATGAATTAATGCTACACCATTCAATTTTACATTTATTGTTGAATGGGATGATAATTTAAAAGCTCAAAACTATGAAATCTGGTGTACATAAACAAAACTAGAAAACTATCTCAAAAGGGAGGTTTGCAATTATTGCCCTTTAAGTTTGTATATCCTTAATATATAATGTCAACTATAGAATATGAATGAGTTAAGAATTCACTTATCACTAGTTTAAGTGGCAACGTCCCTAGTTTTGTCCTCTAGGAAAATATGTTGGTTGTTAACAGTCATAGATGCCATTATATTTCATATGTTGTTAATTCAGAAGATTCTAGAGAATTTTTTAAAGAAAATCCACAAATATGGGAGTTATGATTAGTAGGGAAAGAGACCCCAATAGAGAAGAAACCCCTTCAGTTTTATAATAAGGAAAGCATGAGTTTGTTGATTCTAGGAAGAAACTATTATTGTCTTCTTAGAGAACATGAGAGATATTTTTTTTTCTAAATTGGGGAAACTAACTCTTGTAAGAGATGAAACTATATACTTGCATAGTTTTTAATGAAAAAAATTGTTTATTAAAGTGGACTTGAAGATGTATCTCACATGGGGGGACTCCCTTCTGAAAAAAAATTTAAAGTATTTTTTTTTGTGTTATTTTAGTTCTTCTTAATATTTCACCCTTTGAATGAAAATTGTTAATTGATTCAAAAACTAATTACAAGAATTTGAACTGATGGAAAAATGCATCAAATCAAGCTTAGATAAACTTTGATATTGAAGTAGCTAATTTCTATTTACACATATGCTTTTTTGAATATGAATCAAGTCTAATGTCAACAATGGAGAAGGTTTTCTTGAAGAGTAAAATGCTAATATTGGTATGAAACATTCATTTCAATGACAAGAAATTCAATACCTAAGGGGATGAAAACCCCTTTGAATATGGAACAATGATTCAACCAGCCCTTTTTGAGCTAAAAGTGAGAGTGGAAGAATTATATAAGAAGAAGAAGAAGAAAAAATAAATCTCAGGAAAAAGTAATGATGGAGGAAATAGTCTCGACCCTCCTAAAACTCTTCCATCTCCATCCTACCCTTTAATAATAAGTTCATATTTAAATGCACAAAGAAAACAACCAAATAAACTTGATTCTAATATGTCTGTGTGTTGCTTGAGATTAAATGTAAAATTTGATTTTCTAATATATCATGGAGAGTATAATGTAGAGATACTGGATCATTAGATCATATGGCTCAAAAAATTATGGAAAAAGAAGAAAATATTTCTATATACTTTTAGACCATGCACAACATTAATCTTGTGAAAGAGAAAGAGAGGATACTATCTTCTTTCAAGCAAGGTAAAATAATATCTTCTTGGTATGAATTCATAGCTATATTAAATAAACAATTTTTTTATTTAGGGTATATGTAATAAACAATAATGGGCTAGTAGAGTGATCCAAAATCTTTTTCTGATAGATGTATTAAAGAATTACATGCATAAATTGCAGCTTAACAATCGAAATTTAATACGCACATGAGAGAAGAGGAGAAACACATAAAAGAATGAAAGAAGATAAGAGACTTGATAACAGAGTTCATCCGATTTGGACTACGTCTCCAGGACCTGCTCAATCAATGGGGAGGCCTTCATTCATTAAGTGGCATGAGAAAGAAGAGTACAATCATCATTTACAAAAAAGGAATCTTATATCTCCATTTTGGAAAATGGACGAAAAATAGAAGCTCTGTTGAAGAAACAGACAACACCATTGAGTTTGTGGCATCGAAAAATGCTGAAACCATATAAAATTTGTCGAAATTTGACAAAGTGAAAATATGGCCCCCTGGAGAAATTTCTCAGATCATGGTTCTGACCCCCTCTATGCACTGCTCATGGTCCTTCCACCTACAATTTATCTACCTCGAATTGTGTGGGCCTCTCTCCCCTCTCAGTGCACTGAGAAAATAGGTTCATTTAAAGTTTTGGAGGGCGGATTAACCAAGAAAATGGTTAGTGCATTGGTAACTTTAGGAACTCGTTGAGGAGGGGTTAGGGGATCAAATCCCGCCCCTCCTGAATTAACCCATGTACCATTTATTGGTTAAAGTTTGGGGTGGCAGGTCCATTGTTTTAGGTGGCCTGCACCCATTTCTGTCATAGTTGCATTATCGTGGTGAGGTGGAGGGGCAGCGAGTTTGATAGCCCATGCCCCCCACTATATTGAAATGTGATGTTGGGTGGGGTCATGGACGCCCACCCCACTTAATACATATTGTTTGTTCGGTGGGTACATGGGTTAGCGGGGTCATGGCCGCCCACCCCATTTGATATTTATTAGTATTATTTTTAAATTATAACCACCGGCTCGTCTTGGGTTTTACCTGAACCTTAGTCGTTAGGGGACAAATTAACAGACCCACATATTCACCCAGAAAACTGGTTGGATTCCAGTGCCGGGTTCTTGCCAAATTTCTCCCTCCATAAGCTTGCCACATGGGTAAGTCAACCCACAACTTTGACTGCTTCTATTTTCTTCATACAGACTCGGATTGGAGTGGCATTCACACCTTTGGAATCAAGGAGACGAGAACTTCGATCTGATGCCAAGTTAATCGAATTTCTGCCACTTTGAATTATGAGCCTTTTTCATGACCCTAGTGTCTAGAGATCCACCTAGATCAATCCTCCCCATGAGGCGCTTTTGGACTACCAAAATATTTATCAATCAATTGGAAATTGAGGGAATTGTTCCCTCACTCTTCCTTTTTCCAGCCATTTTTCCTTGCTAGGGTGCATCCCTTTGAAACCAACTTGAAGGTATTCCACATCTCCCCATCGTGAAGTCCTGGTTATTCTGTCAAGGATGATATCTTCAGGCAACTCATCGAGATACTTAGGTGAAAAATCATCAACTGTAGGAACTGATCCCACCTCTTTGGTGTCTATAATCAATGGTGGCTTATAAAGCTTTAAGTTTTCCACATTCACTATGGAGTACATTTGCATATATGTCGGTAAATCTAAATGAAAGGCACTGTTTCCAATCCTTTCCTAGATGGTGAATGGACCATACTTGATTGGTCACAACTTCTTCCCTTCTCCCTTCATTCTGTCCTTGCTGATATGGAACCAGAATTTGTTGCCCACTTGAAATTGATGGTAGACTAGGTGCTTTTCATGTCAAGTCTTGTAGCAGGCTTGAATTTTCTCCACCTACTCTTGTACTGCTTGGTGAATCAACTGGATGTACTGAATGAACCATTGCGCTTTATCCCTATCATCACATCCACTAGAGTCATCTTACCTTCCAAAGACCACATCAAAAGGATCTTTGTGTAGGTAGCCAAAACATGTCTCAAATGGTGAACGATGCATGTATGAGGGCACTGCTTGATTTTAGGAATGTTGCACATATGGAAGATGCTCATCGCACAACTTAGGATGTTTCCCGAAATAGCCTCGCAACAAGTGTACCATGGTGCGATTGACAACCTATGTTTGTCCGTTAGTCTGTGGATGGAATGTCATGTTTCTTTTCAACTTGGTGCCCATTATCTTCCATAAGTTGGTCCAGAACTCTCCGAGAAAGAGAGAGTCCCAATCTGACACAATCGATGTCGGCTATCCAAAATGGACCTAAACATGTTGAAAGAAAAGATAAGCAGTCTACTCTGCAGTAATCTACTTTTTACAATGAATTAAAATACACATCTTACTAAAACAGTCAACGATGACATACAAATAGTCATGACTTTTTTTAGACAAAGGAAAACCTCCTACAAAATCCATTGACACAATTTCCCAGGGATGAATTGGAATAGGGAGTGGTGTGTAAAGCCTGAGTTTTCTATTAGAGGGCTTTGAAATAGAGCACATCACACATCCCTTTACATAGCGAGTCACAATGTTCTTCATATGAGGCCAAAAAGAAAATCTTTGTACATGACCAAAAGAAATTTCAACACCAAAATGACTAGACACAAGGGAGGTATGGGCCTCCCGGATTACATGTATCCTTTCTCCTCTGGGTATGCATAATTTTCCGAGGTGATACAACAGTTTCCCTTGCAGGTGATAGTTGTCTACCTGTGAACCATGGGTTAGTTTTGCATAAATCTCCTTAAAGTCATCATCATTAGCATATTGTTCAGCATAAGTTTCAAAAGATAACGAAGCATTATGAAAAATAACATAAGCAAAAATAGGAGGGCGAGATAACATATCAGCCACTTTGTTGCTAGTTCCATTCTTATACTTTATTACTAGATGAAATTGCTAAAGAAAACCCATCCACCTGAAATGATGAGATTGTTACAACTTGGTTTGTGTCTAAATATACTACAAGGGGTGATGTAATGTGTGGATGATGGTCTCCTTGCTAATTAGGTAGTGTTTCCACTTTTTCACACTCTAGACCAAGGCATATAACTCCTTGTCATAAATGGGATATTTTATCACAGCATGAGAGAACTTCTGTGAATGGTAACATATCAGCTTCTTTTGCTGGATCAGTACAGCTCCCATGTCATATCTGCTGGCATCTGTCTCGATCTCAAATGGCTGCTAGAGATCTGGTAAGGCCAAGGCTAGTGCAGTGTTGATCTTTTCTTTCAATGCTTCGAAGGATTTGTGTTGCTTTCCTCCCCATTGAAAGACTTGCTTTGCACTTGTCAATGTTTGTAAAGGTGCTGCAATAATAGAGAAATTGGCAATAAATCTCCTCCAATACTATACTGCACCCAAAAAGTTGCGAACCTCGGTTACACTAATAAGCTTAGGCCAATTTACAATTGCTTCAACTTTAGAAGGATCAATTTTTAACTAACGATGACCAACAATATGACCTAGGTAAACCAAAGAGGTTTTCCCAAACTCACACTTTGACAATTTTACATAGATTTTTTATTTCTTAATACATCAATCACTTTCTTCACACGGCATACATGTTCATTCCAACTTTTACTAAAGACAATAATATCATATAGATATACAAGAACAAATTCATCAATGGAAGGCCTAAATAGATCATTCACGACACTCATGAAAGTGGCTAGAGCATTCAAAGTCTGAATGGCATCACCATCCATTTGAACAACCCCTGTTTGGTCTTGAAGGTGGTTTTCCACACATCCTGCTCTGCAATTCGGACCTGGTGATAACCACTATGCAAATCCAATTTGGTGAAATAGATAACATTGTTTAACTGATATAATAAGTCATCAATGCATGTAAGGGGGTAACGATTTTTCATTGTGATTTTGTTTAGTGCTCAGTAATCCACACAAATCCTCCATGTGCCATCTTTCTTCGACACTAAGTAAATCAGGAAGCCACATGGACAAGTGCTCGGTCTGATGACCCCTTGGATTAATGGTTCTTGCACTTGCCTTTTTATCTCCTCCATCTCAGTGGTCAACATCTTGTACCCGCCAATATTTGGTAAAGGAGTGTCATGCTGCAAATGGATTTCATGTTGGATTTCCCTCTTCGGAGGTAATTCCCTTAGTTCCTGAAACAACTCATCATAGTTAGAAATTAATTCACATAGTTCCTTTTTATGCACATGATCACAACCCTGGAAAGCATTGGATAATTCTGCATCTTTCTCGCTTACAACCATAAGCATGCAACCCTTACTGGAATTCACGAACCTCTTCATTTGTCGTACACTTACAAGGCTGGCATTGATTTTAGTTTGATGACCCTTACAATATATTCTACTTCGTATTTTGTGATTTGGTATTTGTTTTCATGACATAAGAAGATTTCTTTTCTATCATATAGATATGGACTCCCTAACACCATGCCACAAATATCCAATGGTATCACATCAAGTTCTACCTCACCCACTAACTTAGAAACAATAAAAAATTTAAAGTTTCACTGCTTAGTTACATTCAATTTTTCTTTATCATGTATCCATCCAAGTGGGTAAGGTTTTGGATGTGGTTTGGTTTCTAACCCTAGCTTCTTTAACAAGGACTCTGAAATTAAATTTGCTTGGGATCTGGTACCAAACAGAGTTTCCACTTTTGTATGATTTATGACAACTCTAATACGAAATACCTCGATTCTCTTCTGTTAATTAGGAATAGACTCATGTATTGAACTAGTTCCTCATGTGATTCAGAATTAACATGAGGTGTAAGAGTACCTTTTGTTCCTACTACTGTGATCAATGCTTCATCTCTAGAATCAGATCCAAGGTCTTCCTGCACAATTTCCATTGTCTTCTGCTTGCCTTTTCCTCCATACTTTTTTGGTCTCTTTATAGGTACAATTTCCAATAATGATCGTTGTCATGACCTTCCTTTTTGTAGTGAGTGCAATAAGGTCTTTCTCATTCATCTTTCTTGGTTGTTGTCATCCTCTTCCCCTTTCCCTTTTCTTTCACTTTGGGTTTTCCATTTGGAGCTTTCAAAGGTGGTTTCTTGAAATGATCATCTCTTTCATTTTTTCCCCCGTTCTCAAGATCGATGGCCTTTACGGTAGCCGAGTCAATAGTATTTGGTTCAAACAACAATAATGAATGTATAATGTAACTATGTAATGATCAAATATACTTAGTTACTACTTCAGGTGAGTCAAGTGCAATACCCAAATTAAGTTCTTGTTTTCTAAACTCGTCTGTAAAGCTTTGAACATCCTAAGCTCTGCCTTTCCTTAAGTATTTCCAATCCATTAAGGCCTTTCTTTTATAACCCAAGGGATAAAATTGTTCCTTTAATTCATAAATGAAACTAGGCCACGAGGAAAGAAGATTACCCACACTCTTACTGCTTCGCAATTTGCTCTCCCACCAGATGAGAGCGGTGCTACTCAGCCGAAGAAAGGCTAGCTAAATCTTTGCCTCGTCCTCTTCGATCTGTTGAATCCTCCAGTAGCTTTCAACCTGCCTAATCCAGTTATTAAGCTTTTCTGCATTACTTTCATTCTTAAACATGGGAAGATCAAATTTGACATCTAATTTAAAGAAAGGTTTCTTACATGCATCCCTTGAATTTCTATGATGATAGTGATGAGAGGAAGAATAGCCTTCACTCGTGGAAGGAGAAGGAGGGGGTTGTTCTCCACCATTTCCATGCACTAAACCTTGTTCTTCTGAATTTCTCTTTTATGCTTTCTCTAGCCTTGAAAGCAACTCATCAACATTTTCTGCCATTGTATAGAAGGTTTTGTGGAAATTTTTCTCCTCTTCATGATGACCCTCTTTATTTGCCATGTTTCTTTTTCGATGTGCATGCCCCGCTTCGAGATCAAAAGACTTTAGTTTCCCTTTACATCTTTGGAGCATGTTTCTTGTTAGCATACAAACATGCAATTCACATCTGCAAAGACCTGCTATGATACCACTTGATCCAAGATATTTTTCTTATATATGTATTAAATAATTACATGCATAAATTGCAGCTTAACCATAGAAATTTAATGTGCACATGAGAGAAGAGGAGAAACACATAAAAGCATGAAAGAAGACAAGAGACTTGATAATGGAGTTTGTCTGATTTGGAATACGTCTCTGAGCCCTGCTCAATCAATGGGGAGGCCTTCATTCATTAAGTGGCACAAGAAAGAAGAGTACAATCATCATTGACAATAAATGAGTCTTATACCTCCATTCTAGAAAATGGTCGGAAAATGGAGACCTCTATTGGAGAAATGGACAACACCGTTGAGTTTTGGCATCAAAAAATGCTGAAACCATATAAAATTTGTCAAAATCTCACAAAGTGAAAATCTGGGCCCCTGGAGAAATCACTCATATCATGGTTTCGACCCCCTCTCTACACTGCTCATGGTTTTGCCACCTACAATTGATCTTCCTTGAAATTTTCTGCACACTCCCCCCCCCCTTGGCGCACTGAGAAAATAGGTTCATTTAAAGGTTTGAAGGGCAGATTAACCAATAAAATGGTTAGTGCATTGGTAACTTTAGGAATTCGTTGAGGACGGGCAGAGGGATCAAATCCCACCCCTCCTAAATTAACCCATGCACTATTTTTTTGGTTAAAATTTGGGGTAGCGGGTTCGCTATTTTAGGTGGCCCACACCCATTTCTACCGTGGTTGCATTATCGTGGTGAGGTGGAGGGGCAGTGATGTTGATAGCCCATGTCCCACACTATATTTAAATGTGTTGTTGAGTGGGCTATGGGGTGGTAGGGTCATGGCCGCCCACACCACTTAATATATATTGTTTGTTTGGTGGTACTAGGGGTGGCGACGTCATGGTTGCGAGGCCCACTATTTTAATGTGATTTGTTATGGTGGTTCCAAGGGCGGTGGGGCCATGGGTGCCCACCCCATTTAATATTTATTATTTTTTCTTAAAAAAGATTATAACCACCGGCCCGTTTGTGTTTTTCGAGAACCTTAGGCATTAGGAGACAAATTAACAAACCCAAAAATTTTCTCGGAAAATTGGCTAGATTCCAGTGCCAGGTTCTTGCCAAATTGTGCCCTCCTTAAGCCCACCACATGGGTAAGTCAACCCACAACTTTGACTGCTTCTATATGCTTGATACAGACTCAGATTGGAGTGTCATTCACACCATTGGAATTAGGGTGACGACAACTTCAATCTGATGCCAACTTAATCAACTTTCTGCCACCTTGAATTTTAAGCCTTTTTCATACCCTCGGTGTCTGGAGATCCACCTGGATCATAAAGTCTAGAGAAAAATAGAGGAAATAATATCTAAGAATACATTCAAGAGTTTATAAAGAGGGCATTTTTATTCGAAATTTCTCTTTACATAAGAAAAGGTATTTTGAAGTGAATTAACAAGTTGCATCGCAATCTAAGACATATTATTTGTAATATACCAAGTACCCAAAAATCATAATTAAGGACATAGGGTATCAAATTTCCAACTTTTTCATCTCACTGATTAGCTATGATGCCACACCATAGATACCCACATCGCACTCTTGACCTCCTACATGACCTTGAAAAGGTAGGGTTACAAAATTTTAATTCTCTTACTTATATCAAACCTCATTTCTAAGGCCACCATCACCTCCTACTCGTTGAGAGATTTCTCATGTTGTAAATTTTATTAAAATCCAAGCTTGAGCCACCAAGATATGGTGCATTAAAGATTTCATAGTTGGCACTACATCACCATTAGCATAGAGTAGACATGTGATAGATGACATGGTGTGATGGTCCACGTGTTGGTCTGAGGATGATGCTAAGTCAATAAAGGGGCCACAGGGTCCTACCAAATCAACCATTAGCTCTAACTTTTTACTTTACATCTAATTATATAAGGGGTTTCAAAATTAGGTTTAGTTATTTATTTAATATATCTATATTGATGTGTTTATATTAAATTTTTTATTGATATAAATGTATATTTGTATCAATACTAGTAGATGATAATTAAATCCCATGTTCTAATAAAAATCATGTTTAAATCATAAAACCCACATGCCAATAAACAAATTGTTAATGGTTTCATTTTTTATTGTTGAAATCCAAAATTTTCCCATTCTAAAACATAAAACATTTCTCCAATTGTTAATGGGGTAGGACTCCCACATTTTTCATAGAATATTAAAGGCATTTCCAAAGTGGTGATGGACAATTCAAAGTAACAAAGAATTGTTGGCCATGATTGAAATTTATAATTTTACATTTGAAAAATTCATCAATTATTCGAATTGTTGATGGATCATTAGGCATTAGTGAAATCTCAAAATTTACAAGGTAAAAACATAGGAAATTATCCTAACATTTGATGAGGATGATTTATCAAATCTATAGAGTTCATTATAGGCAAATATTTTAGCAAACATTAGATGAATTAAATTCCACAAAAGAATTACCCCAAATCTTATGAAAACCATTACTTGCATTCAAGCTTAATAATTTCTCTGGAGGATAAAATATCTGTATAAAGTCTGTAAACTCTAGAATAGCAAACCCTTGCACGTGCATTTACATATTCAAAACTGAATCATATATATACATACTACATAAACTATTTTTGACATATGGAGATTAATTATAACAAGAAATTGGTATGTTTAGGTGGGTAAATAAATTCTTACAAGTCTTTACAAAAACCTCCAAAATTTATGCAATGTTTTTTTGAAAGAATTTATGAAATTATTAGTTTCCCACTATTCTCTCTCTCTCTCTCTCTCTCTCTCTCTCTCTCTCTCTCTCTCTTCTATATATATATATATTATGATATATATATATCCACACACACACTAAAAGATTGACCTTGGGCTTATGTGAGGATGGCGTAATGATTGCTTATCATGGCTAGACCATTGGTGGGTAAAGGAATAAGCCATTTTGTAGAATAAGGATAATATTAAAAATGTTATTATGTCAAACATTAAAGGAAAAGGTTTTGTGATAAAAATTTAGAGGGAAGAATAAAAATAAGATATTATAAGAAGATGGGTCAACCCAAATCTCAAAAATAAAATTTATCTCTCTATTTTTAATAGCATCAAGAAGAAAATAAACATTTCTAAAATAAGAATAAAGTTTGATGAGATTCATAGTGAAACAAGACATTGTTCAATTCCTAAAAAACATGGGATGTAAAAGTTTTCCATCTTCACAAGAGTAAGAAGGTTGAATATGAAAATAAATTTCTCTTAGATTGTCTACCTCATATTCACATCCAATATAATTTTCACAATAATTGCCACACTACCTACATTCTTGACCATTTAAGTCGATAGACTATGGTTGAGGCATAAGATCAATTTTGTCCCTATTTATCACCTTCTAAGTGAGAATTATTACTCTAGCTCAAATGAGGTAATTTAGGGATTCTCAAAATTGTATTACAAGTCAACCATCAAGGAAAATGTCTTTCCCTAATTCCTCAAGCATGCAACAACTCTATTTTGATTGCCAGAGAGTTATCACATCTTGGCTACCCTTCAAAATAACTATGAACCCAATGTTTAGTTATACATCATTTTTTAGGAATTACCATTCATAATGAAATTTGTATTCTCTTGTTTTCAGGTGTTCTATGAAGTCTTAGAACACTTATACTATTCATAAAATTGAAGTATTCAACTAGAGAAATAACTATAATTTGGAGGAAGGGATCCTTAAGTTTAGCAACAGCATAAGAGAATTACATTCAGCCAAGGAGTTCACAATTACAACATTTTGAAATTACATCAAACATATCTATTACATTATCTATGTAATATCATGGTTGAAAACCAATCCTTTAGTATGAATACACAAATGGACACTACAATATATATATGGAGACATTGATCCTCGACATTATATTATTGATGAGGATTAACAATTGATCTCATAGATAGGTATATATGAAAATTTAACACAAATACCACACTTCAAATCACTTACAAAAGAAGGCATATATTTTCATTTCTAATTTACCAACATAACTCATAGAAAAAAACAACAACATTCATATGGATAAAGACAACACTTATACAAAGTTTCAAGATGGAAAATATTTTGGGAAGAAGCATTTTCCACTGCCATAGTATTAGCTACACCTCTTCTCTTTATATTTGACACCCCATATCTAGGCCATGATAGCACAACAAAATTTTTTATCAAAAACCAAAATTTAGCATAGGTGAAAGAAAGACTCCAGAAATATGAAAAAATTAGAGAACTCATAATCTTTCTAGGCCTTAGGTCTCCCAAAATATCAAATTATTTTTAGCTAGCTTGCATAGGAACATGTAAATATTTTTTCTACTTTAAATTCCCTTGGTGTTTTCCTTTCCCATGACTTATGATACTCACCCACGGGCATCAATTATTGGTCCCCTCTAGTTAGCTAGGGTATAAATCTCCCTAGTGAGTATTTGACATGCAACATATCTTTAGAGAGCTCAAAACCCTTGAACATTATTCTGGGCCAAAATAGGAACATTTGTTTTGCATATTTAGACACCCAAAATGTAGAATAAATACTCAAAATTCCCCAAAAATATTTTCACTTAGGAATTGATAGCATCATATTCATGAAATTGTTTCTCTAGTAATTCATATCCCTACATTATCTTGCTGTATAGTTTCAAAGGCTTTATGGATGTTTTTTCCACATGTGTTTTTCAATATCTCGAGGAATCAGTAACCTGTTGAGATTTATTGGGAATTATCTTGGTTCAAAGATAACACTTTCCACTTTAACCACTAGGCTATTCCCATTAGCTTGTAATCCATATCTTAGTGGAAAACTTATCAGTTAGTAGAGGAAGAGGCGTCCAAATAGACACCTACAAAGGGGATTCCCACTGATGAGGGGTTGACTAATACTATAACGTTATGCCAATGGGGAAACATGTTATTCATGCAAAATTGAACTTGGGAGGCAAGGCGAACATGTCATCCACCAAAATACTCAAGCTATGATCCTGTGACTCCAATACATAAATTTTATTCCATTTTTTCATAGTCTTCATCGATCAATTCCTAAATTCCATGATGGGTAATTTTCCATGTTTCCTATTGAATTAGGAGAGTACTCTAAAGCCACCACTCATCCCCCATAAATGTTGCAGGTGGTTACTTCAACTACTAAATACTTCATTTAATAAATTATGGGTTGGTGGGAAAAAAAGGTAGTGAAATTTTGAATAAATTTTCATATATATCTTTGGGTGAGTCCTTCCTAGCAATAAAATTCACGGACGAATTCCCATATCCCACTCACCAATTCCCACTTGTGGTATTATAGTATGTATCAGTGCTGACATTCAGGCTAGTTTTTCAAAATCTATATTTAGTAGAGAAATGTTTACATATCCATCATTTTTATTTGTTTAATTTGGTCAATCCATCAATGATGAAATTTGCATACCACTACAAGTGATAAGAACATAATTATTTTTAGTAATCCAAGGGCTCAAAATGTGGATGGTGCAATCCTCACCTAGTTAGTTGAATAATATCCGAGTGTTGACACTAACACTTGGAATTCTTTTGATTGTATAAAATCCATCCCAAGATATACCCTTTACTAAAACAACATTACTTATTTCTTCTTTGATTACACCAAAATCATTATTCTCTTCAACGATACTTCCTTTGACATTTTCCTTCACTTATCCATCTGTCCTCACACCTTCCACATTTCAAGAGATGTGTGCAATATTTATTAGTAAAAGAACATATTAAAACGTGTTTCCAAGCATATGAATTTCCATAAATTTTAGAAATCACGAGAAGGTATTTGTTCAAATATAATTCATATTAGTATGATTTTGGATTGATGTTACCAATTATTTTTCCTAGACAAACTCAATGTGTTAATGATAACAACTAGCTTGTAACATACTCAAGTATCCGCTTCCTTATACTCACTCACTCTCAAACATTAAACATCCCATTATCTACTAAATAGTCCCTTGGGTGATCCATGATTTGACAATACTTATCCACACATGAATAGTATGGATAATTTTTTAGTATTATAGTCAAGGCTTCCCCTAGCTACTCCATATGACATAGTTCCTACCAAAGTACTGATCGTGACATATAATAGGGTTGTCATGTCCTAATAGTAGCCTTATGTTTCCACATTTTACAGATTAGTATCCATGATATATCCTTCTCGAAAAATAATCATCTCATATGTATCATAAAAATGTAGTCATATTAATCTATAGTCCTATTAATTCTGATTAAAAATCCTTTTGTCTAAACCTGCTTCATATAGAATCAACATTTCGTAAGCATGATATATTTCTTGTCATTTTGAGGCTTTTGAACGTGGTATTCATGGAATTACATCCACTACCATATTCAAGACCATTCCACCTAAATTTTAAAATTTAAACAAAATAAACTATTTTTAGTATACATGTACCAACTCCTTTCTTTATGGGATATACAGTAGGTCTTGAAATGCTCCCAAAATTGTCACATAGATGAAATTCAGTTATTTTATACTACATATTTGATGAACTAAAAGGAGCTAACATTGCATTAGTTATATGAACTGATACCATTCCATGCATATGAAAATGGAATTCAACATTTATTCTAGTAATCACATGGCCCAAACTTAATAATGCCATAATCATTCTCTTTTACATGTATAGTCAAATTCCATTTCGTCTTGTTAGGTGAGTGATTGAAACCAATCAACTCAACACTTCATAGTTTCTTAAAGTTCTTGGAATTAATTTCCCTTCATGACATGCAATTCTACAAATGTTTGTCCCATGTAAGTATACATCCATTCAATGCATTGAGCATATGCATTATTATGGCTCATAAATGCACCATAAAGGTTTGCTCAAAAAATCATTGTCTTTGATGTCAAAGGGCTTATAATATTGATATTATATTTAGGAATATAAGAAGGGGGTTCTCATGATAAGAGAGAACACAAAAATTGTAATGGTAGTTTCAAACCTTTGGTAGCAGTTTCAAACCAACGGTTTAGGAAGCCCATGGTATTTTCCCATGTTATTTGCACATGGTATTTGGAAAAGTGAAATAAAAAAGTGCATTAATGATTTAATTAATGAATGATGTCAATTTTTGAATTAATATATATTTTCACTAAGGGTTATGATAATGTATAAAAGGAGAAGCGTTGAAATAAAAGTGTGTGAGAAAAAATGTAATGATGTGGGAGCATATACTGAGCACAAGATGTGGGAGTCTGGAAAAGAGCTTACCAATGTGAGGGGATGGACACATGATAATACCGGGGAGAAATTTTAAACATTTTGTAAGGAATTATAAATATTTCATTATGAATTGAGTTTTTATTTTTATAAATAAGATGGAGATGTTATTTTCTAATGTTTATATAGTTTTTTAATTTCCCTTATTTTATAGAGAAGGGGAAATGATTCACGCTTTGTCACTCTTGGTAGTAATGATTGGTTTGTTTTTGGAAACAATAAGAAAGGAATGTAGAGAGAGGTGAGGAGGAGGAGAAGGAAAGGAGAGGATAAGATAAGCTCCCAAGTGGGGAGAACAAAGAGGGAGAGAAGATAGGAACTTTGTGTTTTTCCGTGTAACTACAATTTTCAGGTTTTACATACACCTATACCTTTAATATGTGTGAACAAAAAGTATTTCTATGTGAATCACATAATGAACAATAGCGGGGTTGTAATTTATGTGACTATTAAATGAATCAAAGCTCCGTAGTTACATTGAATTATTTTTTCCTTATGAACGATTACTATTTATAGTGTTGTTCATGTGTGTGTTGGTAAATTTATTTACATTAAGAATCAGAGCATTAAATTTTCAATAGTTGTGATTGGTTCATGTATCTTGTTGATTCTTTTCGAAATGGTCTCAAGACCTGCAGAGGAATGTACCATGGTGTCCAGGAGTAGGAATGTGAGGTATTTATAGTTAACTAGTTATTTTGAAAGTCTGTAACTTGTTGAACTGATTTATAAAAGAAAAAAATGCAAAATCTTGTGGCTTCATTCGGGGTTGATTATCCATTTGTATTTTGGGATTCCTATTGTCTCAATCCTAAAGTCTATAGAAGGAATGTGTGGTTGCATCTTGGAATAGTGGTTGCGTGGTTTTTTGGTGATTGGAATACTGCAAAAATCTTCTTAATTAATAATTTTAATCTTGTGGCTTCGGTCGTTGTGTTTTTCCCATTTGCATTTTGATTATTCTTATGTTGGCTTCACCATGGAGGAACTTCTACTATGTTCTCGCATAGAAAGGGCATGGTTGTTACAACAATTCGAGTGTTGTTATAGTAGAACAGAGCACCCTATTTTGTGAATGCTGTCAAATATTTTTTATTAGGTTTTATTTTTTTATTGGAAAATTTGTATGGTGTTGCAAATATTGGTAAAGAAAGGAACGTGATAGAATTCAATGTGTCAAGGACCGAGTAAGGGATGTGAAAGTTGTTGTGAAAAGAGTGAGTCATTTCAGCTTCCCAAAAATTGTTGCACATGAATTTAAATGAGCACTGCAAAATTATTTTGTAGCGAACAACACTACAAAATTGTTTTGTAGTGACCAGATAGGGAATTTGAGACAAATATTGCAAAATTGTTTAGTAACAACTCATAAAAAATTTTGAAATTTGAAAGATTGTGTGTAGGTTTGAAATTCCATTTTGGCTTACCTATGTATTTCCCAGTTGTGTGGGTATTTTATATTTTTTAGCATTGAATATGTTAAAGGGTTGAGTCCATTGTTATATGGAGGGGGGATATTGGGTATATTGGCATTCGTTGTGAATCATACTACATCAAGTGGTATCAGAGCCCAAAAAGAATCTGAACACTCTTTGGTGATGATATTAGAATAATTCAGTAAGCGAAAAACGTTTTGGATATGAAATCAAAACATGGAGTAGAATCAAATCTGATAAATCTAATTGAGTAACTGCAGAATGTAAATGTGAAAGAAAGCAAGACAAAGTTTAGGGTTTGACCGAGAAGAATGAAGTAGAATCAGATTTGAAAATATCATTGAGGTAAATTATTTTTTTAATATTGAATTTGAAGATCGATAATTGTATGATGGAAATAAGAAGAAGAGAGTGTATGGAAGAAAATGTAGTTTTAGAGGAAGTAGATCATATTTTCTTTTAAAATAGATATAAAAACATAAATTTCTAAGTGAAGGACATTAGTAGAATGTAACATTGAAGGCAGAGATAGTAGAGAAGAATGCAACAGCAGTGACGCATGTTCAACAAACATTTTGATAATGAGGTAATGGTATTTTGTTAATTAATTACTGATTACAACAAGCACTGATGATGTTTACATTTGATGACTGTAACCAAGAACAAAGAGAGTTCTTGATGACGATGGTAAGGAACCTTGCAATAGAGGAGGACAAGAAAATTTATCAGAGGAATATGGTGATTAAATTACATGGAGAAGCCAAAAGAGAATAGAGTTCTGAGAGGAATATTCCATAGGAAGGAGTCAACAAACATACTAGGAGAAGACAAGGCATGGAAGAGCTTAGTGTGGTATTTACAAGCAAGTTGGTGGAGAAAGCTTGTTGTAGTAGCTTGTGTACAACTCACTATGAGTAGGGAGAATCTCATAGAAGAATGAGATTTGTGACTACTAATAATCATAGTAAATGTTTAGATAGAATCCATAGTAGATCAAGTCATGAAAAACTTGATAGAGATGTAGCAGAACTTAAATTACAGCTAGAGAGTTTGAGAGAACTATTATAGAAAGATGAGGAAGACCAATGTTATAGGTGGAGTCTCTAGAAGAAAGTAAAATGTATTTTTTTTAGGTGAAGATAAGAAAGAGATAAAATGCTCAGTTGAAGGAGTTTGAACAAAAGATAAATTCTCACTTGGAGGAAAATATCAAAGGAGGTGAGCTGTAGCAAAGGACAATTGTTGAAGAAGAAGTACTTTGTGATCTTAAACAAGGATTAAAACTTGAATAAAAAGAGAAGGATATTGTTGAAAGAATAATAGCTGAAAGTCTCATGGGTCATTTGGAAACTAAAGATGAGCATGAAGAAAATGTTTCCAAGAGACTAGTTGAGATTCTCACAAGCTGTGTGGACAATCAACATATGATGGTTGATGTGTTATTATAGGATATAGGCCATGCCGATTTTGATTTTAGAAATTGGTGTATGAATATAGGAGTTGTTCTAGATGAAGGATAGAGCATTTATTTTGTTTTGTGTAGAGAGGAGGTACTATCACTAAGTGTTGTTATACAAGTTCAAAGGAAGACAACGTATATTCAAGATGTAAACTATGTGCCATGGGAAAATGCAGCCATGGAAGAATAGCATAAGGGTAATGACCACATGTGTGTGGGTATTAAAAAGGATGTCATTGTAGTGGGTGAAGAAGATGAATATTTTATGGGAAACTTGGAAGATTTAGTTTTTCATGAGGAAAGGAAACTTGGGGAAAGTGAGAAAGAGACATTGTACATTTGCGCACCAGTGTAACCACCCTCCTCCCAAACTTGCCAAAGTTCATTGGTCCAAAGCGGTAAAAATGTGACAAAGAGTTACTATGATATGACTCAACATCCTAGGTACAGTCAAGGAAGTGGAATCAATAAACTAAACATTAAATACTTTCCTCGGTAGCTACAAGACCCCTAGGAGGTAAACAACCACTCCAAGTCCTCAAATCCTAAGTTAAATTTATTTTTCACCGACCTGAACTCCTAGTCACTTGCATAAAAAGGTAATCCAGTGACTATAAGCCTCTAGTCACTTTGACAAACTTGCATCCCATTGAATGAAATCTAAATTACTCAGTTCTGTGGATGCGACCCAAAGATCTTAGCCACTTTTTAGGGCTAGGATCCATACCTCTCCCCAAAATTTAATAGAAATTTCTGGCATGATGAATGATGCAAGGAAAAACCTAATAATGAAAAACTTGTGCAATAACTTAACCTAATAAGCCCTGACTATGGCAGACATTTTGTGAAACACATTGTGAACATGTAATCTATAAGTTATAAATGCATATTTGAACATAGGGGTATCATACTTATATGAAATTCATCAACAAAGTGATGCCCTCTCATAATAGCTGCAATAACATCTATTAGTCCATGCATTCAACAACCATTCATTTACCATCCAAAACATGTTAAGAGCCATAACCAGAATCTGTCAAGAAACCATGCTTATAACCAACATATAACCAAAATAATAAAAATGATATAACTACCATCAAAGCCACATAATAATGAGTATAAATACTCATGAAATATAAGAGGAAAATACCTCTTATTAACATATGAAAAAGCCAATTGAATCAGGGACTTCCATGTACCACCTAACTATAGATTGGGATGAACCAAATCTTTATTTCAGCTAATCACCCTTGTGCCATATTCCATGAATGAATGTGGGACTCACAACAAATAAAATAAGGCTTCCTTAAGCTTTGCCACAATCCTGCCAAAACTAGTAAAGGGACTCCTACCCCTAAAACACTCACCTATACAACCAAGGGATTTCTAGGCCCAAACAAAAACACACACTACTAGGATTTGCTGCAATCCCACCAAAACCAGCCATGGGATCACTAGGCACTAAACAAGCTTGGATGCCTTCATCTTTCTTCACCATTACCTTGAGGAATATTCATGTCTCCACCCTTAGGATTTATCACAATCCCACCATTACTGGTCAAGGGATTCCTAGGCCCTTAGGAATTTTCCTGAGACCTCTTCACTCGGATCCAAAACCATCTGGCAATCCAAAGCTCAATGAAATGAAAGAACCCAATCAAAACATGGCTACCTGGAAATTTAAATGAAAATATAAAACTATTCTCACACCTGGGAAATCCCATACCAATGGCAGTAGGGGAACCAAATACATACAGTAGGAGAACCAAATACACACATGTACGTACCATACATGTCCAAACTAACATGTAAATCATACATGCAACTTGATACCTACAAGTAATCCTATTGTATTTCCTTGCTCCAACTCTTCCTTAATTAACCCTTGCTTCCATTTTCTTTCTTTTCCTTCTGCTCTCTTCCTTTTCCTAATGCTAGAGTGCTCCAAGAATGCTCTAAATCTGCAAGAGTATGAGAGGATAGAGAGAATAGCTAGAGAGCTCCAAACTAAACTGATAAAACTTTTGAACTGATCCTCGAAACCATTTTTATCAATGAGGCCTCTATTTTGTTCAATTTACACTAATTTTCCTTCAATTTCCTCCACACATGCAACTTGTGACCTTTGACCTTTCTTTTATCCTATTTTCCTTTATTTTCATAATTAAAATTCCAATTAATACCTATTTGCATTTTCAAAGCCTTTTCCAATTAATTTCCCACTTCCTTAACCATAATAAACCAAATTAACACCCACTAGGATTTTTTTTCCAAACAGTCACCTTGGAATATGTGTCCCATGACCTTTGTCTTATTTTTCTTTATTAACTTCATTACATGGATTTTTTAACAAGGGTTGTTACAGAACCCTCCCCCTTTGGTGAACACCTTTCTCAATCTTCAATGACACTAAAAAACATGATGCATATGGAGATTTATAACATATCTTAATGCGACATTTATATCATATCCATCTGTTGAAAACACAACCAACATATCATGAAGACCATACTGATTATTGGAGCTTTATAACATAGCTCAATGAAGTATTTACAACATATAATATATATGCATAACCATAACATAACATCAAAATACATATCAAAGAACTTATGCTTAACCAAAAAATAGAGAAGGATACATAGCCTGCATCTAATGGACCATCTCCCATGTATCTTCATCAAGCCCAAAGTGCTTCCACTACACTTTAACTTGCTTGACTTCTCAATTACAAAGTATGAATTATTTTTATTGCAAAATTCGCTAAGGTTCCAACAGGAATTTTCCTTCAATCTCTACTTGCAATACATACCAATCAATCAAATGATCAACATCCTTTACATATCTTTGAAATAATGAAACACAAAAAACATCCTGGACTTTCATTGTTGGAGGTAGTGCAAGTCTATAGGCCACTAGTCTAATTCTCTCAAGTATCTGAGAAGGCCTGCAATACCGAGGTGCTAGCTTCACACATGACCCAATCCTCATGGAGTTGTTCTTAGGCTTGATGCACAAGTACACATGTTCCCCAACCTGAAACTCTTTAAACAACTTGTGTTGAACTGCATACCTCTTATGCATGTCCTGTGTTATCTTTAGATTCTTATTCATTGCATGCATTTCTTTTTCCATCTCTAACAACATGTTCATTCCAATCAATACCCTATTCACTGGATCACTCCAACTAATAGGATTATTTCAACTCCATCTGTAAACTTCCTCAAATAGACTCATCATACAAAAATCCTGACACCCATTGTTATACACAAACTCCACCAGTGGAAGGTACTCCTCCCACCTCCTATGCTGATGCATCACACACATTGTCAACATGTCATCAAAAATATTGTTGACTCTCTCTCTCTCTCTCTGTCCATCTATTTGTGGGTGATAAGTTGATGAAGGCCAATTTTGTACCCAAACCTACAATTAATTCCTTCCAAAACATGGAGGTGAACTTGGCATATATATCTAACACAATCATCTTCAGAACACCATGCAACCTCAGTATATCATTGATGAAGACCTATGCTACTTCACTAGTTAAACAGTAGACTTAACTACTACGAATTTATGTAGCTTGGGTAAACTGTCAACCACCACCATGATAGAATCGTGTTGTTTAGATGTCCTCATAAAACATCTAATTAAATCCATGAAAATGACATCCCATTTCCATTTTAGAATCAAAATCAGCTGAAGTAATCCACTTGGATTCTTACACTTTTCCTTTACCTATTAATAATCCAAAAATATAGCCACAAACTCTACCACTTCCTTCTTTATGTTCCTCCAATGGTATAACTTATTAACCACTATCAAAGTATTTTGATATCCTAGGTGACTTGAATATGGTTTAACATGAAATTCCCTCAAGATAATATTCTTGAGATAATTGTTCTCCATCACATAAATCTTGTCCCTAAATATCACCAAAAATTCTATGTTAGATGATAATCTGCATCATGTTCACATGTACCATGTTGTTGTAACATTTTCTTAAGCTCCCTATACCTATCATCCTGCTGCCATGCCTATAAGATCCACTAATGTAACTTTATCCCATATGAACTCATAGTTTCTATGTGATTCACCTGCATTCTTTTGTAAAGAGCATATGCAACCCTATTCTCTTTTCCCTTAATGTACTTGATCTCAAAGTCAAACTCAGTAATTGTAGCCAACCATAAAGCTTTCCTAGAATTCAGATTCAGTTGGTCAAACAAGTACCTAAACCCACTGTGATCACTCATCATAATTAACCTCCTACTAAGAAGATAGTGCCTCCACATCTTTAATGCATGAATTATCACTGCCAACTCAAGATCATGTGTCACATAGTTCTTCTCATTCTCATTCGGCCTCCTTGACTCATATCATACAACTTGTCCCTCCTAGATCATTTCTCCACCAATTCCTCTCTTGCAAGCATTTATAGATACCGAAAACTCTTTATTTGGATTTACAATCTTGAGAACTGGAGAATTTGTAAGCAATTCCTTCGACTGCTCAAAACTCATTGCACATTCCTTTGTCCATTCAAATTTCTTTCCTTCCTCTGCAATGATGTAATAGGATAGGAAATTTGTGAAAATTTCCACATGGACCTCCTATACTAACTTGTTAACCGCATCAATGATCTGACTTCATCCACATTCCTAAGATTTTCCCATTCTATGAACACTTTGTTATTTTCAAGATGCATTGTTATGCCTTCGTTAGAAACAACATGTCCCAAGTAATGAACTTATATATGAAAGAAGCTACACTTACTAATATTGGAATAAAACATTTGCTCTCTTAGCAATCTCAACACTGTTGCTAAGTGTTCATAATGCTCTTCTTCATTCTTAGAATTTATCAATATATCATCAATCGATACAATCACAAACGTTTTTAGACAAGGATGCAATACACTATTCATCAAGCACATGAAAGTAGCCAGAGCATTTGTTGAACCAAAAGGAACCACAACAAAAGCATAATGCACATACTTGATCTAGAAATAAGTCTTGTAGATGTCCTCTTCTTTCATGTGTAACTGATGATATCTTGATCTCAAATCAATATTTTAGAACATTGTTTCTCCCTAAAACTAGTCAAACAAGTCATCAATCCTTGGAAAAGGGTACCTCTTATTGATCGTCACCTTGTTCAAGTACATGTAATCGATGCACAACCTAAGAGTACCATCCTTCTTCTTCAAAAACAAAACTAGTGCAGCCCAAGGTGACACACTTAGCCTTATGTATCCCTTGCCAAGAAATTCCTTCAATTGCAACTTCAGTTCCACTAACTCTAGTGTTCTCATCTTATGAGGTGTCAATTATGTTGGTGTTTTCCTTGGTACAAACTCAATAGAAACATAAAATTCCCTATGAGGAAGCAACTTTGAAATCTCTTCTGGATATGTCCCTTCAAATTACTACAAGTCTAGGTACCTCTTTAAGACTTTTTTATCCTTAGCATCCTTACCTGTATCATTTGAAATATGAACTGGAAATGACACACATCCTTTCCTGCAACTATGCTTTGCCTAGATAGTTGTAACCATGACTAATGTTGCCTTCTTCTTACCCTACAAGATTGTTTGTTCTCCATTGTTATCCAAGCACTCAATGGCATTTTCATAAAAATCCAACTTAGCCCTATGAAGATACAACCAATCCATACCCAGAAGAATGTTGGATGATCCCAATGGAAGTACATTCAAATGTGATGATGTATCTATACCATTTAACTCAAATGCATAAGCTCTTACCTAATGAAAAACTTTTTTCTTAGTACCTCTAGCCAACTGCACTAACCAAGACTATGCATGCAATTATTTTCTCAAAGCACACTTATCCACCAGGTTAGCGTTAAGATAAATATAATTAGATCAAAGGTCAATCAAAATAGAAACAAATTTATCACCAAGCTTACCATCCATTTCGATACTAGATTCCTGGTGATCTGCCTACCTATTATCCAATGTTGCATGGATCTGAGGAATGCTCTTCCCAACATTCCCAACTGTTTGCACCTCTTGTGCACTATAGATCTATGGTCTACCACCCTGATATGATGGAAATAATTCTTGAGGCACTTCTTGCCACATATCCAACATTGCAACTGTCTCCTACCATCACATCTAATTTGTTTCTCCCTAGGATAGGACCCATGTCCCTTCTCAATTACATTAAAATTTTTGTAAGGAATAATGATCTCTTTCTCAGATGCATGATGAGGTCTTGTTCTCTTTGGTGGCCATTTTACCTTTCCGACCCTCCTGAGACTCTGACTTATGGTTCAATTTCTCATAATAATATTTCAACTTCCCAATGACTTCTTTGAGTAACTAAAGCTCATCATACTCAATCAAATCGTATAATGCTGATTGTAATCCACTAAAAGATATCTGAACTTTGGTTGTCTCATCCTTAAGATATGGTACATACCTCAGCAACTCTACGAACGTAGTCATGTATTCCTCATCTATCATCAATCCCATCTTCATCTCATAGAAATCCTTAGCTTTACCTGTATATTACCTCTCTGACAAGAACCTCTTTCTGAAAATATTTTTGAACTAATTCTAAGTCAACTCCTTTGTCCTAATGTCTCTAACCCTGCTTCACATATTCCTAATAGATGCTTACTTTCCCTTTGAGGCTGAAAATAACTATCACAACCTTCATGTTCTCGACGTAATCATGAAAATCAAATAATTTCCTCATCCAAAGAAACCATGGCTCTAAATTTTCTAATTTCTTCTACTCTATCAAATGTAGGTGGCTTGGATTTCTTGAACTCATCTAACAAATATTGCCTATCACTCCTCCTGTAAGGATGATAACAATGATGACCATGATAGATATCTAAATTAGAACTCGAATAGAACCCATGTCGATTGTCTCCCCTATCATCTGTATCCAAGAACCTTACATCTATAACCATGTCATCCCTTTCCAACCCATGCCCACCATGATATCTGCTACCATATGCTCCATTATTCCTATCGTCGTGTCCATGAATGATCCTAAGCAGTATTTGTCTCTACAAATTTGAAATACTCTGAAGGATAACTACATTAAACTTTTATTTTTTCTCATATTCCCTATCAAGTATCTCTTGTGACTCAATGATTCTATCATTATCTGCTTCACAACTTCTTATTTTTGCCTTCAAAATTCTCAAAGTTTCTATTATTTCAGGAGAGTATCAATCACCATTCTGGTCATTTGATATGTAGGGAGAGTCTCGTGAACTATAATCCACAATTTTTCTAGTCATCTTTTATATTCTACTTCTTGCAAACATATCATGTCAGAAAAACCAAGCATAAACATAACCAACATACCTTAGTATAGTTCACTGGAGGATATCGCATTTGCAAGATCAACCATATTAGCAAGATACATGCATGATCATAACAATATATTGACCTCATGCATGAAAATACCAACTACATACCATGAACTCATGCATGACAACCATGACGATAAAAATATATGCATAACAAACATATAAACAATGACATGCATAACAATACATATACAACCAACATGCATGCATGACAAACACATTCCATCCATCCAGTCCTAGTGTTGAGCCTGGGAGCTCAAATACCATGCTATATGCACCCTCATCCCACACTTACCCAAGTTCAGAAGTCCACCCAAGAAAATATGTGACGAACAATTACTCTGATATGACTCAACCACCTAAGTACAATTAAGGAAGTGGAATCAGAAAACTAAACTTTACTAACCTTCCTCATGAGCTAAAAAACCACTCTAGGTGCCCAAACCCTAAGCTAACATGATTTTTCACTGACATGGAATCCCATTCGCTTGAATAATAAGGTAAGACAACGATTGTAAACTTCCATTCGCGTGGATAACCTTGCCTCCTAGTGACTGCAATCTAAATTACTCCATTTTGTGCATGCAACCCTGAGATTTGAGCCACTTTTTCAGGGTTAGGATCTATAACTCTTCGTATAATTTGATAAAAATTTCCAGAATAATGAATGACATAAGGAAAAATCCAATAATGAAAAGCTAGACAAGAACTTGACCTAGCAAGGCATGACCATGATAGACATTTCGTCAATCAAATTGTGTACATGTAATATATAGGTTATAAATGCACATCTGAACATAGGGGTCTCATGCTTATTTGAAAATAATCAAGAAGGTATTATGCCCTTTCATAATAGCTACAATAGCATCTACTAGGCCATGAATTCAATAACAATTCATTACCGTTAAAGAATGTTAAGAGCCATAACTAGAATATGTCATAAAACCATATTTATAACTAACATATAACCATCAATAAAAATGATAGAACAAACATAAAAGCCACATAATAACAAGTATAAATACTCATGGAATACAAGAGGAAAAGAGATCTTATTAAAATATGCAAAATACAACCAAGTTAAGGACTTCCACGTACCACCCGACCATAGATTGGGATGAACCAAATATTTCTTTCAGCTAATCATCCTCGTGCCATATTCTAGGCATGAATGTGGGAATCACAACAAATCAACCAAGGAAGCCTCAATATTTATGCAATCTCTACAAAACCAGTCAAGGGAATCCTAAGCCCGAAATATACACGTATACAACCAGGCTTTACCACAATCCCACCATTACTAGTCAAGGGATTCCTAGGCCAAAACAAGAACATACACTACTAGTCTTTACCACAATCCCACCAAAACCAGTCACAGGATCACTATGCCATAAACAAACATGGATGCCTATGTATTTCTTCACCAATACCTTGAGGATTTTTCCATCTCAACCCTTAGGCTTTATCGTAATCTCGCGATTACCAGTCAAGGGATTTGTAGGCCCTTGGGAATTTTCCTGAGACAGCCACACCCGGTTCCAAAGCCATCTAGTAATCCAAAGATCAACAAAATGAAATAACCCCATCACACCATGACTATCTAGAAATGGAAAGGAAAAGTTGAAACACTTTTACACCTGGAAAATCCCATGCCAATGAGAGCAAGAGAAGCAAATACACACATGCATGCACCTTGCATGTGCAAACTAGCAAATAAATCATACATGTAACTTGATACCTACGAGTAATCCCATTGTAGTCACTTGATCCAACTCTTCCTTACCTTAACATTGCTTCCCTTTTCTTTCTCATCCTTCCTTTTCCTTCCTTTATTTAATTCTAGAGTTCTCCAGGAATGCTTTAAGTGTGCAAGAGTATGAGAGGATAGAGAGAATATAGAGAGATCTCCACAAATGCACTCAAAAAGCTCTGAAGAGATCCTTTGAAGCATTTTTATCAGTAAGGCCTCTATTTTCTTCAATTTCCACTAATTTGCATTTAATTTCCTCCTTATCTGCAATCTATGACCTTTCACCTTCCTTTTATCTAATTTTTCTTTATTTTCATAATTAAAATGCCAATTAATGTGTCTTTGCCTTTTCAAAGTCTTTGTCAATTCCTTTGCCAATTTCCTTAGCCATAATAAACCAAATGAACATCCACTACGATGTTTTTCCTAGCATTCAACTTGGAATATGTGTCAAATGACCTTGGCCTTATTTTTCCTTTATTAACTTCATTACATGGATATTTTAACTAGGGATGTTACAACTAGAGCAAGGATCCATCCTTGGGGGGGATGGCAATGATGAAGCAGGTGATGATGAGGGACTCATTAAGAGTCTCATAGATTACTTGGAGAATGAATATCAACATGAAGAGATGGTGCAAGAAGCATCAAATGGGGCTACAAGGCCTTGTGAATTTGAAACTAACAAATTAGCTGTGTTCATAGGTTGCCCAATGGAGGAAGAAATACAACCATTGGAGACTGTCACAAGGATGAAGGAGAATGACCAAAATTTGATTTATGTTCCAAAGGTATGTGTCCTCATGAGAATGTATAGAAGGTGATTTCTGTGATATATTTTCAACAATCTATTCTAGCATAAAAGAAAGTGGAATTGGCGTGTGTAGACAACCAAAGGTGAAATGAAGAGAAGAATTCAAATGTAATGCTTGATAAATTTGATGGAGAAATCATGTTGCAGGAAAATTTTCAATAAAAATCTCATTCTAAGATAGTGATAGAACCATAAACTCAATATTGAAATTTAATGTTCAAAGATCTTGAGGAAGAAATGGGATTTTTGGAAAGTTGGCTAAACAAGGATTCACGTAATGAAAGCCACAAGAACTTTTTAGAATCATCTGAGGAGAAGGAGAAGAATTAATTACCAAATAGTAGTGGTATAGAAGAGGAAGGAATGCAACAAATAGTGACCAGAAATAATAGAAATGTTTGGCAATATGAAGAAGATTTCATGCAACACAACATTCTTGAGATGGAGGATGAAGTCAAAGTGGAAAATTTTGAACAGGACAAGAATGTTTTTGTTGTGACAAAGCAAGGAAGAAGACATCCAAATGTATTAAGCACATATGGAGAGATGTTTGTTGATGAGGAAGAAGATAAGAATATTGAAATTCTTATACAAGGAAAGGTCCCATTAATATACACAATATTGATGGGATGTTCCAGCAGAAAGTACAGAGAGTGGTGAAAGTAGTTCTAAGCAATTGTTATCTTGGTGTGTTAGTGGATGACAACATTGAGTTATAGCTAGGAAATAATGGTTTTTGTTAGGCATATGATAGGTTGGATATGGAAATAGATAAAATAAGGATGTTGGTGTTGAAGAAGCCTTAACAAAAGTGTTATGCAGGGCAGAGGAGAATAAAGGAAAACATATTGCAGAGGGTAGAACCTATTTTCATCGACAAAGAAGGAGGAAGACTACAAGAGGAGGAAAAGTAGACAAGGAGAGGGACCAACTACGACATAAATTTTGTGATCAATGAAGATTCAGTTCAAAAATATGTTGTCAAGAGACCATGAATAATTTTCACCTTGGGAGTTTGTTGCATGAGCATAGACCAAGCACAAGACATGGGAGTCTAGACAATAGCTTACCAATGTAATGGGATGGACACATGGTAATGTTGGGAGGAAATTCTAAATGTTTCGTAAGAAATTTTAAATATTTAGATTGGGAAGTGAGTTTTAATTTTTAGAAATAAGATGGAGAAGTTATTTTATAATGTAAATATATTTTTCAGTTTTCCTTATTTTATGGACAGGGGAAAATGATTAAACCTTTACAACTCTTGGTTTTCATGAGTGGTTCCTTTTGGGAAATAATAAGAAAAGAGTGTTTGGAGAGGTGAGGAAGAGGAGAAAGAAATTAGAGGCGAAGAGAAGCTCCTGAGTGTGGACAAGGGAGAGGGAGTGAAGAGGAACGTTTTCTTTCTGTGTGTAACTATAGTCCTGAGGATTTTACATATGCCTATACCTTCAATATGTGTGAACAAAAGGTATTTCTATGCGAATGGGGTAATGAAAAATAGTGGGGTTGTAAGTTGTGTGATTATTAAATGAATAGAAGCTCTATAGTTATACTGAATTATTTTCTTCTTGCGAAGCATTATTGTTTATAGAGTTATTCTTGTGTGTGTTGGTCAATTTATTTACATTAATAATTAGAGAATTAAATCTTCAATCATTGTGATTTGTTCATATATATCATGGATTCTTGTTGAAATGGTCTCAAAAGTAGTAGACGAATGTACCAAAGTGTTGAGGAGTAGGAGTTGTTATCACTCAGGTTGTTCGCTGGCTCCAGGAGGGAATACGACCGAGGTAACCACTAACCAATCTTTCAGCTACAGATCCTAGCCAATCTGCAACCAGAGAGGGCTCTCTCTTTGTGATTTAGATTTCTTTGATTGTATATTAGGCTAATTATTAGGTACAATTTTTGTTTGGTGTTTGGAAGATGACATTCAGTAGAATAAGGTAGTAAGTTGAGAGAAGTTCAGACCATTGGGTTGGTGGAGTCTAATGGAAATGAACCTTTGGGTATGGTTTTCTTGGAAATAAGAAAACTACAGAGCAAGATAATTAAACATAGAACAACTTTGAAGCTAAAATAAGGTGAAATGAAGTCAAGGAATGAAAGGCAATCAAGAATCTTTCATTATGTTAACAGAGGGAAATTGTATAAATATTATCAGGGAGCAGTTAAGAATTCCTTGATGATATTTAGAGTGAAAGAACCAGGGAGACAAGAGAAATCAAGAATTCTTGCCTATGCTAGTCTTGTGGAAAACATAAAAAATTACAGGAATTGAACACAAAGTACAGCAAAGTAAATTCTGGGTTATCCTTCTTTCCTGTAACTTAGAACATGATATTTAGATGATAAATAATACACAAATATAGTAACATAAGAGTACAAAAGACTTATTGATCCATGTATTAACACGAGAAGTCTGCAATATATCCCTTTTCCATTTATTCCACAACTAGTAAGTTCACCAACAAAGCATTCCAACAAATTTTATTCCTGAAGAGTTCGCAGAAAATATATAACGCAGGTCCAGAATGATATTCATCAGCCAACAACAATACATCTCTTTAGCAAGTATTTATAGAAGTTTTAAAAAATATCCCGTAGGGAAATATCTGGACATAAATTTATCCATCTACTCTGGCAGAAACCATAACTAATGTGGGAAGAACAACGCAACAATAACTGAGGAAATAAATGTGCTTTACTGGCTGCTATAGGTGTCCTGTTTGTTGCTTACCCTTTGAATTTGATAGTTGGTTGGTGACCGCTTTCCTGATGTGTTGTCCTGTTGTGTTCTCCTTTGCCACCTGTGTTTGAGCTTCTTTTTTCTTTTGGCGCGAATCTTCTCCTCAGCTGATTTGAATTTCCTTGACATTTCCTTTTAAATATAATGCAAATACTTTTCAAAAAAGGAGAACTCAACTTAGTTTGGCAAGACTTCCAGTATGCTTTGCCACCACTGGTCTGTTGGTAATTGATGCTTTCTTAATTTAAGCAATGTCTCAGTGGATTCAGTGTACCTGTAATAATTGGGCTAAACTTGAAAGAGATGTGCTACCTCATGCTCAATAAAAAACAAATCTTCTAGTTTATCATATAAACTTTGCCCTGTGGGAGGGACTGTCTCTTCTGTGCTGCTTGATGAAGTTGTAATATGATTTTGTACATAGGTTTTTAGCCTATGAGCATACTGTTCTTGCTTTAACAGCTTCCCACTGCTAGTGACTAGGCAGGGTAGACCTCTGCTTTGTAACATTGCAAATTTATGTTTGAAGGCTTCTATATCTCCCTGCATTTCCTGGCATTTTCTTTCTATTGTCTGCACAAAATTTCTCATAGTTAGCACATTTTTAACTCTTAAAATAGTTTCTATCCTGTTATGAATGTCCAGGGATGCTAACTATTCACCGGTATGAGTATTCAAAAAATGAATCATCTGGTTTGCCTGCTCAGGTTTATTGGACAATAATACCCTAGCCTTTTGAGTCTCATACTGAGCCACTCCTACCAATTATATCTGATAAAAAATAGTTTGTGTTGCTATCCACTGATCAACAATAGCTTGGCCAACCTTATCCCACAAAATTGTCTTTATTTCAGTCAAGGTTCTATGGAGAGTGAGGTCCTTCTCCAAGGCCTTTATTTTGTTCTCTAGGGCCTTTACTTCCCTGGTCTTCTCGGCAATAGTCATCTTTGATTTGTCATAACTAGCCTCAATTTTGGCTAGTTTTTCCTTAGTCTCCTTGAGCTCTACCATCTGGGTCTCCAAGGCTTTTATTTCTTTCATCATTTCCTCCATGCTTATACTGGCCTCTTGCAATGCACTTGCTGTAGCTGCTGTTGAAGTTGAGGCACCTGCTGCTAAAGTTGGATCCAGGGGAGGCGAAGCTATAGTGACTGTTGGAGGAGGAGATGTGATTATTGGAGCTGTTTGGGATTGTTGAGAGGCCAAATCTGGATGTTTCCCTTATTGAGCCTCTTCTAATGCTTTTTCTGTGTCCAACAGTCTTTGGTTCATCCTCATGAGCAGGCTGACCACATCCTCTACTTCCTTTTGTTGTGCCACCTCTGTAGTTTGAGGATGTATGGTAGCTGGTAGCTTCAATTTTCTTCTTAGAGCTTCTATGTCCTCCTCCTTTTTCCTTATTAAGGCCTGTGCACCTTTAGGATCCTTGGGATCATGTCCCAACTCTATAATGATTTATTCAAAGGATTTTATCCTATTATCCTTGGCCAATGAGGAGGCTTTATCCAGCTCTAGTTAGGCAGAAGTATTATACAAAGAATTTTGTAATCTATGGGCCATTAGAGCCTTATCTGCTACGATGGAGTATACCATTTCTCCAGCCTGTTTTGTGCAACTCAATCTGGTCTATTGGATGGATGTCTTTGGCAAGAACTTCCATATTGGTTCTGATATAGTCAGTGGTTGACTGTGGTTGTTGTACAGTGGGTCTGAAGTGACTAAGAGTCGTCTTCCCCGCTTGTATGTCATAGGCTGCCATCAGCCTTTGTTGATTTGTAGGATCCATTCTCATCAATTGATTGTAAAGCTGAAACCTCACAAGTTTGTTTCTAGCTTTGATTTCAGTGAATGCTCGTTTGATATGTCAGCCCTGCTGGGTCTGCTACTTGGAGGATGAAACCTCCCCACCTGGCTGTCTCTCTTTCTCTTGCTGAAAGGAGCTGGCTGATGTTTCCAAAACAGGAGGGATCTGTTGTTCAGAAGTTCCCTCACCCCTGATATTGCCTCTGGTTTCTTCAGTAAATTCCTCCTCGGAATAGGGGTTTAGTCTCTGTCTCTTTTCCGCTTGCTGGTCTGTAGGTGTCCTTGTGCATGTATCTTCAGGTCTGTCCCTCTTTTTAGAGCTTTCTTCATTGTGAGGGTTTGCAGCACAGGGACTTCAGGTGCCTTCATTTGGGTTGAAGGGCCTTGTTCTTGACCCTTTTCCTTATTTGTGGATGGCTGCTCTGCCATTGTGCTCTGCTATTCTGAATGCTCAATTTCCTTGCCTTTCCCTACAGCTAGAATGGCTTCCTTAGACGGCTGTTGTGAAGATGTAGTAGTTGATGTGCTTGCTGCAATATGTTGAGGCGGTGTGAAGGGGAACTGTGTAAAATAATCCGGGTCAATTCTTTTCTCATATTCTTTCATTTCTTTTTCTAATATTTCTTCTTTAGTTAACTCTTCATCTAATGTGCCCTCTACCCATTCTTGTTGATTAGCATATTGTTCAATGTGGGGGATTTGCTGGTGCACATATCCTGAAAGCCTGTGTTTGATTCTTCTAAGGCTTATAAATGTTCAGGTTCATATGGTGCCCAAATGAAGCTTTGTTTCAGCATGAGCTCTTCGCTTAGCATATTGTCTGCATCCCTCCAGGCTTCTTCCCTTTTATTGAAAACAAAAGGACCCAATTGATGTCTTATTTTGAGTTGTGCTTTCTTGTTTTTCCCATGGAAATGAGTCAAATCTGCACTACTGAATTGCCTGAAATATTCCAGGGCAAAAAGTCTCATGGGGACATATCTTGGCAGTTTATAGGGAAGAAACTCACAACCATAAATTCTGATCACTGTGTGGTTTTGGTAGAAGTACCAATCACCAATGCTATAGCCCCTTGAAAGATGCAATATTCTTTTCATTTCAGCAATGAGCCTGCCAGGAGGAGTCATCATCAATAGGCAAGTGGCTGGTTAGATGAGCATGTCCACAAACTCACAATATGTGTAGGGAGAGAGGTGGACTTCATGGAAAACTGTGGTCCAGAAGATAATAGATCTTCTCTCTCCTTTTGAGTCCAGTCTCTTGAGAGGAACTTTGAAACTATTAGGGTGATAGTACAACAGCAGATGGTAAATGTAGGAGGTATACTTAAACACTCTTTCTCTCTCCATCATTATGAATTTCTCATGTATTTTGTTTTCTATGAAGGTGGTATGGTCATACATGATAGCAAGGGGCTGTCCTAGAGTGAACATGGTTAATAATAGAAACACAGTCTCATCCACAAATTCTCCATTTTTGCACCCTAGAATGTAGGAAATCATATCTACCAGGAGCCTGCCTATTTCATTGAATGAGACTTGATGATAGGGTGGAGGATAATTGGCCTGGCACTGTGGCTGCATGAAAAACTGACCTACCCTTGATATTTGTCAACTGGAGAGCTTTGAACCCTTATCAAGCAGGAGTTTCATTGTAAGAGGAACCAAAGGCTGTGGTGGCTCAAAGTTCATCATTTCATTTACGAATTGAGGAGTAATATAGAAAAGTACAGACCCATCTAGAGTGAGGATTTCTCTCTGTGTGGGTTCATAGTTTGCATGACAGAGATGAATGAAGCCAGGCAACACATTGACTGATGGGAGGTAGTAGATGGGCATACTAGATCCCCAGATTCCCAGGATATCAGTGTTATTTCTGTGATTGTTTCTGAATTGACACACAATTTTGAGGTGAGACTTGAGGCCCATCATATCCTTGATCTGGAAGTCCCTGTCTGCCAAAGGTAACCATTCTAAATCCATGTGTGGCGCAATCAAAGGAGCAATGTTGAGAGCCAATGGAGCCTCCATGTTTCAACTGTTTGTGTTTTGATTGTAATATAGGTGTATGCAACAACAGGTAATAGGACTTTGGCTCTGAGGCTTTTGGCAGGATTATGGAGACTGATTTTTATCTCAAACTGACCTCACTGTATAAAATTTATGGTTTAGAACAATTGTTGCAAATTCTGGAAGGGTCTTTTCAAATGAATTTGCTAGATTGGAAGCTCTGTGAGCAGAATAGAGTGGAAATGGGCTTGAATTTAGACTGAAGGAGTGAAACCTTGAAGAGGGAAGTGGAAGTTGAGGAACTCCCTTTAGAAAATAGGATAAAACAGAGGTAACAGTGTGCTTTTCAACTTTAATTTAATACTTGGGCAGTTTTGGGAGTCTCTGTCGGCAAAAATGGGCTCAAAGCGTATTCTAATGGCCAATTTACAGAGGAGATGGGCTTGAATTGGCAATTTTGCTTTGAATCAACAGCTCGAATTGTGCATAAAAGGTGGTGAGTGATAGGCAGGAGCACTTTTGGATTTGAATTACAGGTCTTTAGGAAATTTTGACAACGAATTATGGAAAAAATAGGGTTTTAAGGCGAAAAATGGGTAAATACCTATTTTTATGGCACAAAGGATAGCTTGCGAGGGTGACTCAAGCTTTGGAGTCGAGCTACGGAGCGTATTTGCAGGTTGGTGGACTGTGCAGCTTCCCAAGGCAGATTGGTCATAAAATAGCATGCACATTCTTCGCAGGCACAACAAATAGAAAATAAACTAAAATAGTCGTTTTCACGACTTTTTAATGAATTGTGGACATTTTAGCGCTTTTTAATGATGATGTCATCCTGCCGTTTTTTGTCGCATAGCATGTACGAAGGATGACATGGCACATGATGTGTATGATGATGTGGAACATGACACAGTGGCGGGGTGGTGATGTCAGCAGATGATGTGGCGCAGGTGCAGAGCAGTGGCGGGAGATGTGGATGCAACATCATGGGGTGACATGGGCGGAAGGTCAGAGAGTGGAAAGCGGTTTCCATCGGACCGCCTATGGTACGGGGGTAGTATCTGTCAGAGGTGGCCCAATGCAATCAAAAGGCGACAGGTGTCCCTGTGTACGACGGTGAAACTGTCGACCATCGGGTACTAACGTCCTCTCGTCGGGGTGCGTCCGATATTGATTAGGACCATTGGATCTATGGGGGGCGATCTGACGGTGGACAGCAGGGCGGTCAAATCGGGATTTAACAGAGCAGCGCGTATGATAAACCCTGATTTTTCGAAGGTTTCGGGCGGGTTTTAAACTTTGGGTTATGGGTTTTATGTTCAACGCCAGGGTTATGGTATGGTTTAGGAGGGAGGGTTAGCATGGTTATTTGATTTAACCTGGTGCTAAATAAACCCTAAGGTTTTATGAACGCGGAAGGGTTAATATAAAGTCCCAAATAGACTTAATATTTCACGTACTTATGTTATATGGCTATAGTTGCCAATGGGTAGGGATATTTAGATTTTTTGGGTTTTAATATAGTTTTTTGTAAAATAGGGATGGGAAAATGATTTAGGGAGCTATATAATAGGGTTAAATGTTAGTATGACTTTGTGCAATGAAACTGTATGAGCAAATGCTAAGTTTGAAGAGTGAAAAATTAGGCGTAAGGAAATGAAAAGAGTATGGAATGACCATTTTTACACAAGAAATTTGGCTTCTTCCAACTACGTGAACTCAGAGTTCCACTTAGCATTTTTCATAAAATAGAGGGAAAAAGGACTATTGGGTAGATCCCAAGGTTCTTGAGGGGTTGTTAGTGAATGATTTCTGGGGGAATGAAAGGGGAAGTTAGTCATGCTTCCATTGTTGTACCACCATACAACTGCCATGGTACTTGTGTTATTGGTGAGATGAGTTTTTCTTGACAACACAAGAAATGATCACAAACTTGCTTCTGCAACCTCAAACTACCTACGCAGCCTAATACACCTAACATTTTTTCTTCCTTTTGGTTGGGTGCATTTAGACTAGCAAACCCTGCTTTTCCTTCTTTTCTTTTGACTTCCCTCCTATCTAAAACTATCCTTATTTCAACCAAGGGCTCAGATTGAGCCGTTGGGCCCTTTATTTCTCTATCTAAACTAGTGATTTGCCAAGCTTGAACTGTTTGAGCAAATCTAATTCTCTATTCTAAAACAAGAAATTTAAACATGAACTAGCCACGATTTCACTGTCTGGATATTCATCAACTGTAAGAAAATTAGTAATTGCACTTCCTTGTTTGCATGTGTCATCAAGCCACTTTCCCGGTCTTCCCTTGGAATTGCTTTCTTTTCTTTTTATCTGAATCTTGATTGTTGATAATATGGAACCTTTGCAGCATGGAAAGGATGATCATATTTGGCATTTCCCCAGTCAATCATGAAAAATGACACCTATTGGTATATGAACCTAACAGTGGCTCCACTTGGGGATGGCGTTTTCAAGGGAAAATCCAAGAACAACAGGTTAGAGGAGCTTGCAGGTTTAACAATACAAAACATATATCAGTGTACCAAGGTGATTGTAAAAAGGCTTGATTGATCTGTGGAGTCGCCATCTCCTGTTCGTTATCGAGTTCATTGATGTCTAGGGCTTGAAAGTTGGTTCCAGTCATTAATTTGGCTAGCCCTTGTCCTTTTATGACTTTTGTTGGCTTGATTTAAATGTCATACTCTAGAATGTTGGCTATCCATTTGCCCCTTTTACCTTCAATTCCTTCTTGAGTAAGAATATCTTTGACCACTGCATTTGGAACATAGGCAATTATGTGAGAGTACAAGATATCAATTCTAAAATCTTTTATGGCCTTCACAAGGGCATATGCCTGCTTCTCCATGATTTGGTATTTGAGTGGGGCATCTCTAGGTGTCTTGATGAAGAAAGCAATGGGCTTTTCACATCCTAGGTCATCTTTTTGTAATAGGACAACAACAATAGTATGCTCAGATGCAAAGGAAAAGATTATAAAATATTTCTCAAACCTGGGACTTGCAAGAATAGGTGTTCTTGTCAAAGCTATTTTGATTTCCTCAAAGGCTTGCTTAGCTTCTATTGTCCATTTGACTTTAGAATTTTTCTTCAGCATATTATTCAACAGTGTAATCAGTTTGGCCAGATTGGGAATGAATCTTCTTAGGAAATTGATTTTCCCTAGAAAGGCTTGTAATTATTTGATGTTTCTTGTGTCAGGGACTTGAAGGATGGCCTGTATTATGTCTGGATCTATTCTTATTCCATCTTTAGAAATTATGTGGCCTAGGAGTTTGCCTTCTTCTAGGCCAAATAATGATTTCTTTGGGTTCAATGGTATGCCATATTTTCTGCAAATTAGGAACACTTTCCTTAAATGATCTAAATGTTCTTGGTCTGATTTTGAAAAAGTAGTAAGGTCATCAAGGTATACTATTAAAAAGTCATGGATCTCTTTAGAAAAAGCTATGTCCATTTCTCTCTGAAATGTGGCTCCTGCATTTTTGAGTCCAAAAGGCATCTTCACATATTTAAAGGTTCCCCATGGTGTTGTAAAGGCCGTTTTATCTTGGTCATCTGGGTGAACTAGAATCTGATTAAATATTGAGAAGCAATCTAACAATGAAATCCTTGAAGCACCCACTACCCTTTGTAAAATATGATCCATTTTGGGTAAGGGGTAGTGGTCTTTGAGAGAGACTTTATTCAAATTTCTCAGGTCAACACAAAGCCTTATCTCTCCAATTTTCTTTCTAGTGGGCACTAGATTTGAAATCCATTCAGAAAATCTAATGGGTGCAATTATTCCATCTTGATACATTCTTATGACTTTTTTTCAATAAGGGGAATGAGGACTAGATCAATCCTCCTCAGCTTTTGTTTAAAAGGTTTTTGATTTCCTTTCAAGGGTATTGTATGTTGGATAATAGAAGTGTCATAGGACTTGAGATCATCATAGCTCCATGCAAAGACATCTTGGAACTCTTTAAACAACTCAATGTATTTCATTTTTTTATCAGGAGGCAATGTTTTGGATAGTTTTACCAATTTGGGATTTTCTATGGTTCCAATATTGCAGTCTTCAATTTCTGCATTCAGTGGTTGCATTTTTGGTTTTCTTGGAATGTCATTTGAATCAAATATATCTTCTAACGGAGTTAGGCCTATGGGTAGGACATTGTCCTTCAGCTAAATTACTTCGGATTCTTCCTCAATTATTTCATCAAAGTTCATTTGTTTGAGTTCTTGTAGTTTTCTGTGATTGAAAGTTGTTGGATTCAAAATCAAATTTGTTGCTTCAGCTGATATATTTGGCTCAACTTTGTTAGTTTTTTGTTGATCATCAATAGTGCTTGTGTCTATGTTAATGCTTGAAAATTCTTCTTCTAAAGTGAGGAAGTTATTGATTTGGGTGTCATTCTCAAATACTTGCCAATTTTTCACATTATCTGGGACAGTAGGTCGGTGTTTGATCTCAGCAGTGAAGTGATTATTGGGCTCAAAAGGCAGTTTACAAGTGCTGGCAAAGGTTTCCAAACTATGTGCATGCATGTTGTGTTTTCTTGGAATTTTAGTGAGATGTGACTCCAAGAAGGTGTTTAGTATTTCCATAGCTACACCTCTATAAGGCCTTAGCCTAGGATCATTTGTAACAAAGTTTCCCTTTATCTGTTGTATTATCAAATCTGAGTCTCCTAGAATTGAGATCTTGGTGACCCCTAGACTTCTAATTAGTTTGAGCCCCAGGAAAAGGGCTTCATATTAAGCCATATTGTTTGTGCACTTGAAATCTAGCCTATATGCATGACCCTGAGCATGGTTGTTTTGTATGTTGTGTATCCAAATCCCTGCCCCTGCTCCCAATTTGTTTACTAATCCATCAAACTCTAAGTACCATAAGATTTCTTGATCAACACTTGTATCAACCGTTTTGGGGACTTGCTTAAGGGGTAGTGATTTGGAACTTTGTAACTGGTTTGATATGTCAGGTTCACTTGTTACTTCAATCATATCAAAATTTTTTTGGTGCTGGTCACTAGATTGTTCATTCATGTTCATTGTTGGTGTTGTTTCTAGGAGTTTAACCTCAGCTTTGGAGCACATGTCAGCATTGTATAAGATAAATGAATCCATGTTAGAGTGTATCAAATAGATGGGTAAGCTTTTGGGCTTCTCTTGACTGCTAACCACATATTTCATCAATGTTTCTCAGTACAATCTCTTTGGGTGGCCAAATACTGAAATGGTGGCATATGACATATCTAGTTGCAAAGATCCTTGAAGTTTTGCACCCCAAGATCTAGATAATAGCATAGCATATTTAGGTGGGATACCAGCTACCACCACATCCATCAGGATTGTTTTGGCTGGATATTTGACTAAGGATACACAAAGATCTTTGATTAGGCCTAGACACCTGACCTGGCTGGAATCAAATGAGAACAAGTCCTTGTATGGCCTTGTGATATCTAGGTCTAGCTTTTCCATTACTGACTTAGGCATTATATTATGGGAAGCACCTGAATCAAACATTTCATTATGTAACACTTTGTCATGAATGTTTAAGCTCACATAGAATGGAGGAACTTCACCATCCACTGTCATGCCATTGACTTCAGGACCAAAAAACAGTTCTGGTTGATCATCTAGGACATTGACTGCATCCTTAGTTTCAGATATTTGAAGTGATCTGTTAATTTTTTCCCTGTAGACTTAATGTTTGGCCAGTTCTGACAATGGCATGGCTATTTTTATCTTACCTATCTCTGTTTCTAAGCTGAATGGTTTTTCCACTTGCACTCTTACATTGTGAACGGTGGATTTTTCCTTTTCTGTTGTGTTTTCCAAGTTCTTTTCTATGTCATGATTGCTGTAAGTAACTGCCTCTGCTCTACCTACTATTCGTTTGGAAAAGAAGAGGAAGATGGGTGAGTGTTTGATGGTTGTGGGCATGAAACGTCTTCTATGATGGGCTCTTTTGGGTCTAGGTTTGTCTCAGCTGTGAATTCTGTGAGCAGAGAAGGCTCTTTAGTTTTCTTGGGTTGTTTGGTATCTTTCAGTTTGGTAGGTTTAGGTACATTTATTGTCCTACTTCTCAATTTATATTGTTTATGATCCTCATAGACTGCTGCATCATAGCCTTATTTAGAATCAAATGATTCTCCAAACTTGGTTTGAAATTGATTTAAATTATGAGCCTCCTGATCCTCCTGTGTAAGGAAAAAATTGTTGATCACCATTTAAAACCATTATATTAATTTGTGTGTCCTCTGTAGGTTCATTTGAGGTTGAGGCTTCAGCATAATTTTCTTGAAATGGGGGTCTAATGTTCTGATCAGGGCCAGTCCTTCCAATAGTAGGGTTTTGACTCTTTCTAAAGTTTGGGATTCTTGTTGAGTTACTTGGTTGCCCTTCCCAGGATGACTTTCTTTCAATGGTCTCCACTCTATCTCCTAATTTGTCCGTGCCTTTAATGATTGCATCTAATTTTATCTCAAATGCTAAAGGTTCTTCTTTGAATGTTGTTCTTCTTTCAGTTCTAGCCCGGTTTCGTTTGGCAATCAAGTTTGCTTCTACACTAACAGCCACATTCTGCATGTCTGCTAGGCTTATTAGGGCTCTTTCCCTCAGCTGATATGCCATGTCTGAATCAAATCCATCAGGGAATTTGATCAAGGTTAAGTCAAGAGGAGATCTAAGGTTCTGAGGAATGGCACTATAGACATTATTGAACCTTGCACAATAGTCTTGAACGGTTTCTTGTGGGCTCTTTTTTAAATTTTCAAATTCAGTTAAAATGTGTAAAGGGTCTTTCTTATTTTCCCATATGTTTAAAGAGGCTTGATATAGGGCCTGAGGGTTGGCTATAGAGTTTGCAGCAAGTGCCCTAAACTAGGTCCTCACATCACCAGTTAGGCTTTGGACAAAGATTTTCATTCTCACATCATCATCATCAATTTCATAATTCTCAAAATAATCCTACATCTTCTTGGTGTGCTGTTGAGCTGTACACGAACTAGAACCATCAAAATAAGTGATCTTGATTTGATAATCCTGCGGCATAGCCCCTGGATTGGCAGGCAGCTGCAAAGGGGCATAATGGTTGGCCATATTTACAGGGATGTACGAGGGAGCAGGAAGAAATAAGAGGGCTGGAACAAGGGGGACAGGAGTGGAAATATGGGTAGTGGATGGGGGAGTGGAAAGTATGCTTTGAGGTGTGGATGAAGAACTTGGAGAAGCTGTAGTATTGACAGAAGGGACTGTTACTCTTCTAGGAGAAAGTTCATATTGTGTAAGGTTTTGGTGAAGTATATCAAAGTCTGAATCAACAGTTTGTAAGCTTTCTTGTCTCCTAAGGGTTTTTGGGATTAGGTTAGGATTTTCAAAGATAGCTGGAGGATTAGAATCTGGATTGGATCTCATGTAACGAGTTTTCTTTTTTGGAGCCAACTTCTAAATCTGTTTTTACTATTTTTGCTTGAATATATTTCATGCAGGGAAACTAACCTTTTCTTGATTCAGAATTCCCCAGCGGAGTCGCCAATGATGTTATCACTCAGGTTGTTCCCTGACTCCAGGAGGGAATACGGCCGAGGTAACCACTAACCAATCTTTCAGCTGCAGATCCTAGCCAATCTGCAACCAAAGAGGGCTCTCTCTTGTGATTTAGATTTGTTTGATTCTATATTAGGCTAGTTATTAGGTACAGGTTTTGTTTGGTGTTTGGAAGATGACATTCAGTAGAACAAGGCAGTAAGTTGAGAGAAGTTCAGACCATTGGGTTGATGGAGTCTAATGGAAATGAACCTCTGGGTATGGTTTGCTTGGAAATAAGAAAACTACAGAGCCAGATAATTAAACACAGAACAACTTTGAAGCTGAAATAAGATGAAATGAAGTCAAGGAATGAAAGGCAATCAAGAATCTTTCATTATGTTAACAGAGGGAAATTGTATAAATATTATCAGGTAGTAGTTAAGAATTCCTTGATGATATTTAGAGTGAAAGAACCAGGGAGACAAAAGCAAACGAGAATTCTTGCCTATGCTAGTCGTGTGGAAAACATAAAAAGTTACAGGAATTGAACACAGAGTACAACAAAGTAAATTCTGGGTTATCCTTCTTTCATGTAACTTAGAACATGATATTTAGATGATAAATAAGACACAAATATAGTAAAATAAGAGTACAGAAGACTTACTGATCCATGTATTAACATGAGAAGTCTGCAATGTATCCTTTTTCCATTTATTCCACAACTAGTAAGTTCACCAACAAAGGATTCCAACAAATTTTATTCCTGACGAGTTATCAGAAAATATACAGCGGAGGTCTAGAATGATATTCATCAGCCAACAACAATACATCTCTTTAGCAAGTATTTATAGAAGTTTTACAAAATATCCCATAGGGAAATATCTGGACATAAATTTATGCATCTACTCTGGCAGAAGCCATAACTAATGTGGGAAAAACCACGTAGCAATAATTGAGGAAATAAATGTGCTTTATTGGCTACTGTAGGTGTCCTATTTGTTGCTGACCCTTTGACTCTGATAGTCGGTTGGTAACCGCTTTCCTGATGTGCTGTCCTATTGTGTTGTCCTTTTCCACCTGTGTTTGAGCTTGTTTTTTCTTTTGGCGCGAATCTTCTCCTCAGCGGATTTGATTTTCCCTGACATTTCCTTTTAGATATAATGAAAATACTTTTCAAAAAATGAGAACTCAACTTATTTTGGCAAGACTTCCAGCATGCTCTGCCACCACTGATCTATTGGTAATTGATGCTTTCTTAATTTAAGCAATGTCTCATCGGCTTCAGTGTACCTATAATAATTGGGCCAGACGTGAAAGAGATGTGCTACCTCATGCTCAATAAAAAACAAATCTTCTAGTTTATCATATAAACTTTGCCATGTGGGAGGGAATGTCTCTTCCATGCTGCTTGATAAAGCTGTAATTTGATTTTGTACATAGGTTTTTAGCCTATGAGCATACTGTTCTTGCTTTAATAGCTTCCCACTACTAGTGACTAGGCTGGGTAGACCTCTGCTTTGTAACATTGCAAATTTATGTTTGAAGGCTTCTATATCTGCCTGCATTTCCTGGCATTTTCTTTCTATTGTCTGCACAAAATTTCTCATAGTTAGCACCTTTTTAACTCTTAAAATAGTTTTTGTCCTGTTATGAATGTCCAAGGATGCTAACTGTTCACCGGTATGAGTATTCAAAAAATGAATCATCTGGTTGGCCTGCTCAGGTTTATTGGCAATAATACCTCGACCTTTTGAGTCTCATATTGAGCCACTCCTATCAATTCTATCTGATCAAAAATAGTTTGTATTGCTATCCACTGATCAACAATAGCTTGGCCAATCTTATCCCACAAAATTGTCTTTATTTCAGTCAGGGTTCTATGGAGAGTGAGGTCCTTCTCCAAGGCCTTTATTTTGTTCTCTAGGGCCTTTACTTCCCTAGTTTTCTCGGCAACAGTCATCTTTGATTTGTCATAACTAGTCTCAATTTTGGCTAGTTTTTCCTTAGTCTCCTTGAGCTCTGCCATCTGGGTCTCCAAGGCTTTTATTTCTTTCATCATTTCCTCCATGCTTATACTGGCCTCTTGCAATGCACTTGGTGTAACTGCTGTTGAAGTTGAGGCACCTGCTGCTAAAGTTGGATCCAGGGGAGGCACTGCTGTAGTGACTGTTGGAGGAGGAGTTGTGATTATTGGAGCTGTTTGGGATGGTTGAGAGGCCAAATTTGGCTGTTTCCCTTGTTGAGCCTCTTCTAATGCTTTTTCTGTGTCCAACAGTCTTTGGTTCATCCTCATGAGCAGGCTGACCACATCCTCTACTTTCTTTTGTTGTGCCACCTCTATAGTTCGAGGATGTATGGTACCTGGTAGCTTCAATTGTCTTCTCAGAGCTGCTATGTCCTCCTCCTTTTTCCTTATTAAGGCCTGTACACCTTTAGGATCCTTGGGATCATGTCCCAATTCTATGATGATTTCTTCCAAGGATTTTATCCTATTATCCTTGGCCAATGAGGAGGCTTTCTCCAACTCTAGTTGGGCAGAAGTATTATACAAATAATTTTGTAATCTATGGGCCATTAGAGCCTTATCTTCTAGGGTAGAGTATACCATTTCTCCCGCCTGTTTATGCAACTCAATCTGGTCTATTGGATAGATGTCTTTGGCAAGATCTTCCAGATTGGTTTCGATATAGTCTGCAGCTGACTGTGGCTGTTGTACAGTGGGTCTGAAGTGACTAAGAGTCATCTTCGCTGCTTGCATGTCATAGGCTGCCATCATTTTTTGTTGATTTGTAGGAGCCATTCTCATCAATTGATTCTAAAGTTGAAACCTCACTGGTTCCTTTCTAGCTTTGATTTCAGTGAATGCTTGTTTGATATGCGAGCCCTGTTGGGTCTGCTACTTGGAGGATGAAACCTCCCCACCTGGCTGTCTCTCTTGCTCCTGCTGAAAGGAGCTGGCTGATGTTTCCAAAATAGGAGGGATCTGTTGTTCAGAAGTTCCCTCACCCATGATATTGCCTGTGGTTTCTTCAGTAAATTCCTCCTCGGAATAGGGGTTTAGCCTCTGTCTCTTTTCCATTTGCTGGTCTGTAGGTGTCCTTGGGCATGTATCTTCAGGTCTGTCCCTCTTTTTAGCTCTTTCTTCATTGTGAGGGGTTTGCAGCACAGGGACTTCAGGTGCCTTCATTTGGGTTGAAGGGCCTTGTTCTTGACCCTTTTCCTGATTTGTGGATGGCTTCTCTGCCATTGTACTCTGCTATTCTGAATGTTCAATTTCCTTACCTTTCCCTACAGGTGGAATGGCTTCTTTAGCTGGCTGTTGTGAAGATGTAGCAGTTGGTGTGCTTGTTGCCATATGTTGAGGCTGTGTGAAGGGGACCTGTGCAAAATAATCGAGGTCAATCCTTTTCTCATATTCTTTCGTTTGTTTTTCTAATATTTCTTCTTCAGTTAACTCTTCATCTAATGTGTCGTCTACCCATTCTTGTTGATTGGCATATTGTTCAATGTGGGGGATTGGCTGGTGCACATATCCTGAAAGCCTGTGTTTGATTCTTCTAAGGCTTATGAAATGTTCAGGGTCATATGGTGCCCAAATGAAGCTTTGTTTCAGCATGAGCTCTTCACTTACAATATTGTCTGCATCCGTTCAGGCTTCTTCCCTTTTCTTGAAAAGAAAAGGACCCAATTGATGTCTATTTTTGAGCTGTGCTTTCTTGTTTTTCCCATGGAAATGAGTCAAATGTGCACTACTGAATTGCCTGAAATATTCCAAGGGAAAAAGTCTCATGGGGACATATCTTGGCAGTTTATAGGGAGGCAACTCACAACCATAAATTCTGATCACTGTGTGGTTTTGGTAGAAGTACCAATCACCAATGCTATAGCCCCTTAAAAGATGTAAGATTCTTTTCATTTCAGCAGTGAGCCTGTCAGGAGGAGTCATCATCAATAGGCAAGTGGCTGGGTAGATGAACATGCCCACAAACTCACAATATGTGTAGGGAGAGAGGTGGACTTCATGGAAAACTGAGGTCTAGAAGATAACAGATCTTCTTTCTCCTTTTGAGTCTAGTCTCTTGAGAGGAACTTTGAAACTATCAGGGTGATAGTACAATGGCAGATGGTAAATGTAGGAGGTATACTTAAACACTCTTTCTCTCTCCATCATTATGAATTGCTCATGTATTTTGTTTGCTATGAAGGTGGCATAGTCATACATGACAGCAGGGGGCTATCCTGGAGTGAACATGGTTAATAGCAGAAACACAATCTCATCCACAAATTCTCTGATTTTGCATCCTAGAATGTAGGAAATCATATCTACCAGGAGCCTGCCTGTTTCATTGAATGAGACTTGATGATAGGGTTGAGAATGATTGGCCTGGAACTATGGCTACATGAACAACTAACCTACCCTTGATATTTCTGAACTAGAGAGCTTTGCACCCTTATCAAGCAGGAGTTTCATTGTAAGAGGAACGAGAGGCTGTGGTGGCTCAAAGTTCAGCATTTCATTTATGGATTGAGGAGTAATATAGAATAGTACAGACCCATCTGGAGTGAGGATTGCTCTCTGTGTGGGGTCATATTTTGCATGACGTGGATGAATGAAGTTAGGTAGCACGTTGACTGATGGGAGGTAGTAGATGGGCATACTAGATTCCCAGATTCCCAGGATATCAGTGTTATTTCTGTGATTGTTTCTGAATTGACACACAATTTTGAGGTGAGACTTGAGGCCCATCATATCCTTGATTTGGAAGTCCTTGTCTGCCAAAGGTAACCATTCTAAATCCATGTGTGGTGCATTCAAAGGAGTAATGTTGAGAGCCACTGGGGCCTCCATGTTTCAACTGTTTGTGTTTTGATTGTAATATAGGTGTATGCAACAATAGGTAATAGGAATTTGGCTCTGAGGCTTTTGTCAAGATTATGGAGACTGAGTTTTATCTCAAACTGACCTCACTGTATAATATTTATGGTTTAGAACAATTGTTGCAGAGTCTGGCAGGGTATTTTTAAATGAATTTGCTGGATTGCAAGCTCTGTGAGCAAAATGCAGTGGAAATGGGCTTGAATTTTGACCGAAGGAGTGAAACCTTGCAGAAGGAATTGGAAGTTGAGGGACTCCCTTTAGAAAATAGGATAAAACATAAGTAACAGCGTGATTGTCAACTTTAATTTAATACTGGGCAGTTTTGGGAGTCTCTGTCAGTGAAAATGGGCTCAAAGCGTATTCTAATGGCCAATTTACAGAGGAGATGGGCTTGAATTTGCAGTTTTGCTTTGAATTGACAGCTCGAACAGTGCATACAAGGTGGCAAGTGATAGGCAGGAGTGTTTTTGGATTTTAATTACAGGTCTTTAGGCAATTTTAACAGCAAATTATGGAAAAAAACAGGGCATTCAGGTGAAAAATGGGTAAATACCTATTTTTATGGCGCAAAGGATAGCTTGCAAGGGTGACTCAAGCTGTGAAGTTGAGCTAAAGAGCGTATTTGCAGGTTGGTGGACTGTGCAGCTTCTGGAGGCAGATTGGTCGTAAAATAGCATGCATGTTCTTCGCAGGCGCTACAAATAGAAAATAAACCAAAATAGTCATTTTCACGACTTTTTAATGAATTTTGGACATTTTAGCACTTTTGGAGCTTTTTAATGATGATGTCATCCTGATGTTTTTTGTTGCGTAGCGGGTACAGAGGATGACGTGGCACATGACACGGTGGCGGGGTGGTGATGTCAGCAAATGATGTCGTGCAGGTGCAGGGTCGTGGCGGCAGACGTGGATGCAACGTCATGCGGTGACATGGGCGGAAGTTCAGAGAGTGGTAAGCGGTTTCCATTAGACTGCCTATGGTATGGGGGCAGTATCTGTCAGAGGCAGCTCGATGCAATCAAAAGGCGACAGGTGTCCCTGTGTACAACGGTGAAATTGTTGACCATCGGGTACTAACGTCCTCTCGTCGGGGTGTGTCTGATATTGATTAGGACCATTGGATCTGTGGGGGGCGATCTGATGGTGGAAAGAAGGGTGGTCAGATAGGGATTTAACAGAGCAACGCGTATGATAAACCTTGATTTTTCGAAGGTTTTAGGCGGGTTTTAAACTTTGGGTTATGGGTTTTATGTTCAGCGCCAGAGTTATGGTATGGTTTAGGAGGGAGGGTTAGCATGGTTATTTAATTTAACCTGGTGCTAAATAAACCCTAAGGTTTTATGAACGCGGAAGGGTTAATATAAAGTCCCAAATAGACTTAATATTTCACGTACTTATGTTATATGGCTATAGTTGCCAATGGGTAGGGATATTTAGATTTTTTGGGTTTTAATATAGTTTTTTGTAAAATAGGGATGGGAAAATGATTTAGGGAGCTATATAATAGGGTTAAATGTTAGTATGACTTTGTGCAATGAAACTGTATGAGAAAATGCTAAGTTTGAAGAGTGAAAAATTAGGCATAAGGAAATGAAAAGAGTATGGAATGACCATTTTTACACAAGAAATTTGGCTTCTTCCAACTACGTGAACTCAAAGTTCCACTTAGCATTTTTCATAAAATAGAGTGAAAAAGGACTATTGGGTAGATCCCAAGGTTCTTAAGGGGATGTTAGTGAATGATTTCTGGGGGAATGAAAGGGGAAGTTAGTCATGCTTCCATTGTTGTACCACCATACAACTGCCATGGTACTTGTGTTATTGGTGAGATGAGTTTTTCTTGACAAGACAAGAAATGATCACAAACTTGCTTCTGCAACCTCAAACTACCTACTCAGCCTAATACACCTAACATTTTTTCTTCCTTTTGGTTGGGTGCATTTAGACTAGCAAACCGTGCTTTTCCTTCTTTTCTTTTGACTTCCCTCCTATCTAAAACTATCCTTATTTCAACCAAGGGCTCAGATTGAGCCGTTGGGCCCTTTATTTCTCTATCTAAACTAGTGATTTTCCAAGCTTCAACTGTTTGAGCAAATGTAATTCTCTATTCTAAAACAAGAAATTTAAACATGAACTAGCCACGATTGCACTGTCTGGCTATTCATCAACTGTAAGAAAATCAGTAATTGCACTTCCTTGTTTGCATGTGTCATCAAGCCACTTTCTCGGTCTTCCCTTGGAATTGCTTTCTTTTCTTTTTATCTGAATCTTGATTGTTGATAATATGGAACCTTTGCAGCATGGAAAGGATGATCATATTTGGCATTTCCACAGTCAATCATGAAAAACGACACCTATTGGTATAGGAACCTAATAGGAGTGTGAGGAATTTATAGTAAATTGGTCATTTTGAAAGTTTGTAGCTCATTGAACTAATTTATGAAGGAAAGAAATCTAAAATCTTATGGCTTCATTGAGGGTGTGATTGTCCATTTGTATTGTGGGATTCCTATTGTATCAATCTTAAATTTTGTATAAGGAATGTCTGGTTGTGCCCTGGAATAATGGTTACGTGGTTTTCTATTAGTGATTGGAATGTTTTGAAAATCCTCTTAATTACGAATTTGAATCTTATGGATTCGGTTGTTGTCTTTTTGCCATTCACATTTTTATTCTTGTTGTGTTAGCTTCAAAACCCATGCAGGAACTATTACTATGTTCTGGTGTAGTGAATGCATAGGTGTTACAACAATTCAAGTGTTGTTACAATAGAACAGAGAACCCTATTTTGGGAACGATGTCAAATCCTTTTTGACTGGATTTATTTTTTTCAATTGGAAAATTTGTATGGTGCTGAAAATTATGGTGAAGAAAGGGACATGATATAATTCATTGTGTCAAGGAGTGAGTTAGGGACATGAAATTTTCTTTGGAAAGTGTGTGTCATTTCAACTTCCCAAAAAATTGTTGTACAATAATTTTACTGAGCACAGTGAAATTATTTCATAGTGAATGATGCTATGAAATTATTTTGTAGGGACTAGACAATGAATTAGAAATGGACTCTATGAAATTATTTCATAGCGACTAATAAAAAAAATTAAAATTTGAAATATTGTGTGTCGATTTGAAATCTCGTTTGGGCTTGCTTCTGTATTGCCCAGGTGTGTGAGTATTTTATATTGTTTGGCATTAAATATGTTAAAGGGTCGAATCCATATTTATATGGAGGGGGCAGATTGGGCATATTGGCATCCAGTGTGAATCGTACTACACCATGTAATTTTTGGAGTGGATGAGTCATCTTCATGTTTTCACTATAACTATTTTATTGGATTCTTCAAGTGGTGAAATTTTCAAAATATTGAGGATATGTCAAGGAGAAAATTTGTTTATATTATCGTATATTGGTTTATTATATTTCAAGAGATATATGATGTGAAATTTAGCGTTTATGATTTTCCTTCAAATGTACTGCAAATGAGTCATCTCAATATTTTCACTATAATTTAATTTTAATGCCATTTTAAGGACGCAAATGTGAGAAACCTGGCTTAGTTAGCAATCTTTGGGTACATGTGATCAAAAGTTCAAACATTGACTATGAAATTTTCAGATATATATGGAGACATCTAGTAGTGCCTCAGAATGTGTAATTATTAGAGTTCCAAGGAGACATACAAAAGTTCCTTAATTAAAAATTTTGGAGCCAAATATAAAAAAATGAATACATGGTAAGTTTTGTAAGGTAATTCTGGTTAAGTGGGGTAAAACAACAATATTTGGGAGAGTTAACATAAATTTCATTTAGAGATTCAAAGTTTGCTCAAACCTAGTTCAGGAAGGTAGTGAAAAGGCCTAGTGAAGGTAGAAGTAGTAAGGAAACCTAGTTAAGGTAGAAGTTGTGAGTAGGATTGGTGAAGGAAAAAGTAGTAAGTAGAGTTGATGAAGTAGGTTGGTGACTACAAATATCTGCATTAGCAGGGATTGGTGTCTCGAGTATGTTGGTGTGAATATTTGTAGTAGTGTGGATTAGTGTCTCTAGTAGAGCGGATTCTAAAAGTATAGTAAGAGTAGGTTGGTGCCTATTAGGGTTTGTATCAATGGGGATTGGTGTCTCTAATATGTTGATGAATATAAATATTTTTAACACTAGGTTTATTCCTATAAATAATTATTAAAAGAAGTCTTATATTTTTTTCACAAAATGGATTCCACAATAGATAAATGTCATATGTGATTATTTTCTTTTGGTTCATGAAATTTTAAATAAGTGAAAATTGTCCTGTGTTAATTGACACACGCCATCGACATTATAAGTGTGTTTTCAATAATTGGTATCAGAGTAGGTTTCTTCAAAAATAGTTTGACCACATGAAGTTAGATCTTAAAGGAAGCAATGGCTAGTCAAGAAGGCTTCTCCACAATGAAAAAACTCATTGAAAAACAAACAAATATTGATCTCTTCGACAATGTTGAAATACATGGTGAGGTAGATATTAAAAAAGAACTTACTTGTGTTTTAAGAAAAATAAAGAAGCTTATGGAAAAGAATTTCAAACAAAAGGAGTAGCCACTAACTATGAAGAGTAGTAGTAAGATGAAAAATAAAAGATTTTAGAAAACCTCAAATAAATGTACAAGATTATTATTAGACTAAAGATTCATTGAGAAGAAGAAAAAAGGATGGAAGAAGTAATGGGAGCACAAAAGAAGGAAAAATTAAAACTTTGTGAGAAAATGGAAGCATAAATTCTTTCATTAGGAAAGGAACTAGCGAAGTAAGCTACTTAGTTGAATATAAGCATGAAGTTTCAAAATTTAACGAAAATCTTACATGATATCATTAGTTCTCAATATCGCCATTCACTAAGGCCGGTCTTTGGTATGGTATGAATTAGAAGAACCCTGAAGATGATTCAAATTACTAAGCTGCAAGGAAATTAAATAATGGTAAATATAAAATTTGTACTAATTTTATAAACAATTGTATAAAAAATGAAGGAAACATGAGAAATAAAATTAAGTCCTATAGAAACATGTCCTTTCTCACAAGGGAGATGAGAATGAATTTGAAATATTTTTTCCATCTGGGTAGCCTTGTACAACTCAAACCTGAATCTCCTTTGAGTATTATTTTTAGTGCAATCACTATGGTTATAAAGAAATAGATTGTACAATAGATGTTTGAAATAATATTGGAGGAAACATAAATAAAATTACCTATAGATTTTCAAATAGAAACTATAATTCATGTACCCTCTTATTTGATTACTATGTTCTTCATTATAAGTGAAACAATGATTGGTATATGGCACATCTTTATATAAATGGTATTATAGAATATTCTAAACAAAATAGAGAGGAAGGTACCCTTTCCAAAGAATCCATAAAAAAATGGAAAAATAAGATGGATCAAGAAGGGTTAAATAGGGATAAATCCATACTTATACAAATGAAACTAATTGGGCATTGATAGTGGATTCTAGGACACAAGCCAATTGACAAGAGCAAGTTTCTTAGGTTTGAAAGACTTAATAGTGGTAGTGTGACATTTGGACATTATGCTACTACAAGGAAAATTGGAAAAAGTATTGTTCGTCTCAATAATGGAAAGACTAAAATAGAATATTTCAGGGATGCTGAAGTTTTGTAACATAGTCTTCTCATGTTATCAAATGTGTGATTAGGGACACATTCTCACATTTAATTCTCAAAGTTGTGATAAAAGGAAGGTAGGCAAAAGAAAACTAGTAGTAAATGCAAACATAACATTAAATAACATATAGTTCCCAAAGATATCAAGGGAGAAAACTTGTAGATGGGACAACTGGATGAATGTTGGTTATCGAATAGAAGAATGCGACATGAGAACTTGTTCGAAGACTAAAAGATAATAATGTGGTTGATAGGAAGTGGAATTTTAGGAAAAAGTTAAATTAAGATGGTAAAGTAATGAGAAATAAAGGAAGGTTAGTTTTCAAAGGCTATTCTCAAGTTAAGGATATTGATTTCCAAGAAATGTTTTCACTCGTTGCAAGGTAAGAAGCTATTAGAATATTTTCAGTATTATCACATTTATAGAACTTCAAAGTATATTAAATGGATGTTAATTCATCCTTTTTATATGGAGATATAGAAGATTTATACATTCAACATATAGAAGTGTTCTTGTTACCATAAAATAAGGATACTATGTGCAGAATGAAGAAATAAGGAAAGCTACTAAGGCCTAGTATTCAAGACTTGGAAAATATCTACAACAATAAGTATTCAAAAGAGGAATAACTGGTAGTAATATCTCAATTAAGGGAGAAGGATAACAACTATTGATTTTCATGGTTTACGTAGATGATAATATTTTTGGAGGAAGTATGAAAAGAAAGTGCAAATAGTTTCCAATGCAAATTCAAAAGGAATTTGAGTTGTCTCTTTTTGGTGAATTGTGATTCTTCCTTTATTTACAAATATCTCAAACCAAAAAAGGAATTTCATTTCAAAAACATTTTATAGCAAGGAAATGTGGAAGAAATTTAGAATGGGGGATTATGCACCTGTTAGCACACACATGATCATAATTCATAAATTTATTAAAGATGATGAATCTCCATAATAAAATTGAGAATTGCGTAAGATAATGATTAGAAAACTATTATAAGTGACAACATCAATGATAGACATTATTCAAGTAGTAGAGTTGGTTGTAGTTTCAAGCAACATTAATAGAATCTCATGTGCAAGCAGTAAATATGAATTTTAGATATTTAAAGGGCACCTTGGACCTTGCTTTATCATACTCAAGTGATGAATATTTTACTCTAACAACATGCATATGTGGATTTCATTGGTTGTGATGATGATAGAAAAAGTACAAGTGGAGGAACATGCTTTTTGGGTAAGAGTATAGTGTCTATTTGAGTAATAACAATAGAGGCCAAGTTTATATCAACAAGATCATTTTTTGCACAAGTTCTTTGGATGAAGCAGATATTGAGAGATTCGAAGGTAGAGTATGATCATACAATTTCAATACATTGTGACAATACAAGTGCAATAAATATTTCAAAATTTCCTATTATACACTAAAAAAAAATCTAATAAAGTATCATTTATTAAGATAAAAAGTATAAGAACAAAATATTAAGTTGGTGTTGTCAGTGTGAAAACACCCTCCAAAATTTTCCATACACTTGAATTTGGAGCTTACTTACGATCTCATGATTCATCACCTAAATCTATTCATATTCACTTTGTGATTGGTTGATGGCTTTCTAATAAGATTCTAACTATTGAATTAACTTTCTTACAGATGTTTTACCTTTAATGCATTTTCAAGCGCTCCTCTTTCAAGAAATCCTAGCAATCATTGTGTACCCTAGAAAGTCAAGAATTATGCAATCCTTGTTGATAGTGATTGTAAAGATTTTGAGGGTGATGACTGCATGATGTTTAAGGACAATTATTATGTAGTTATTTGTGTATGATGATTGTGTAGTCTGAAAAGATACTTCTTACATGGTCTCTCGTGACAGTGATTGCACAATTCCTGGAGATAGAGACTATACATTCCTTGTGGACAGTGAGTATGTAATACCAAGGTGGCAACTCTCTCAATGTTAGTTGCAATTGTATCATCACCATAATGATTTTTCTTAATTATTTCTTTTGTGGACTTTGGTTTTCATTAGTGTCAATTTTTCTTTCAGGAATATTTCTTTTTCTCGATTTCACTTTAATAAGTTTTTTTTTCTTTTTCTTTACTTTAGCACGTGTTGCTTCTACTTTATCTAGATTTTGCAATTGTATTTTTCACTTTTTCTTACTATTGAAAGTGTCTCTTTTAACTGATTACACTCCTACATGTATCATAATTTAGCACATCACTAGAGGAAAATCTAGTGCACTCATATGCATTATCAAATCATATATATCATAAGGATATATGCTAGACACTCTCCCATAGCTCATAACACTTCTGGGTTATAGTCAACACTCATATCATAACTTCTATTCTAAGTGTCACAAATGACGTTTTAACTCTTGCACTTAGAAATAATGTATATTTGATATTGTTTCAAGGTATGCTTCTTGATTTTGGGTACTAAACATTCTTTTGGCATGTGTTGATATTATCTGAGTGTGATATCATTGTTTTGAGAGTAGTTTGCATGCCTTGTTCTCTCTTGTATGACTGATCCCACACTGTCATTTTTGGAGCATTCACTCGCTTTACAACTTGCTAAATCTATCATGGAACTACACATTGTGAAGTCTCAAGTGATAATGAGGAATATTTTCCTCTTATAACTATGCATTATGTAGTCACAACCTCTAAGGATTGTGTATTGCGTAGTCACAATGCTTAGTCCCTTCCTCCTATCCATGTATATTGTGCAATTCTCTCTCCCATGTCTTCCACTTTGCATTATTCTTTCTCACTCAATCAGTAGGATTCATTTCCTCCCTGACATATGCATTTGTGCAATCCTATATCTTAATCATCCTTGAACTATCCATTGCGCAATTAGAGTGAGAAAGCCCACTTCATTGTGTCACAGTCTCCCTCAACCATGCATTTATGTCTTCTAATCCCTTAGCCACTACACATTGTGAAATCAAAATGAATATATCCTCATGATTTACTCTTGGAAGTGTGCACTGTACAATCCATCAGCCTCCTCCTTAATCCTACACTCTGTCCTACAAAAATCAATGAATTGCATGAAGAATAACATAGAATTAGAGATTTCAGGACTAATTTCATCTTTCCATGACTGAATTTCATCTACAAGTACCATATGTTAACATGAAAAGATGATGATCAAGGTGGATTCGAAGGAAATCATGCAAGAATACACTTGTGAAGTTGAAGCGACAAATAGACTATTAAGCAAAAATATGAAGTGACACTAGATCATGACAGAAGATTGAAGGTGAAAATCACAAGGAAGACTTCATATCATCCAAGCCCTGGGAGGATGAAGACGAAACACATACAGGGCTTATTATAAATAGAAAAGGTAGGTCACCAAGAATAGGCTACAAGAGATCACCTGTAGAGAAGAAACATTGAAAGAACCATCATGAAAGCATGAAGAAATCTTGGACCATGAAAAAATGGTGGCACTTCAAGTTGACTTAGAAGGTTCTGACACTCGTATGTATCCTTTGGAGGATAAATATAAAGAGTAAGAAAAGATACATCATGAAGAAGATACACATATGGTAACTACGATAAATGCTTGGCCTATACACATCACAATGAAGTTCCAAGTCATCAATTCCAAGTCATGACTTATCCAAGTGTCATTACAAAGTCATATGTGTCAATTTGTCTTTCCACATCATTTATTGAATGTAATTATTGTATTTTATAAAATGAGAAAATGTAAAATGTGTGGAAGACCAACGGTCCCACATGGAATGTGAAAAGTCACTAATAAGTTCTAAAACCATGTAGCATCTCAAAGGTCATGTAGGAATTCGAAAAGTTAGAATAGAAGACCAAGAGTCGTGAGGGTGGTCAAGAGTCACAATAGAGGGGGAGATTTAGCTCATTTGTTATAAATATACCCTCATAACTCAAGACATAAGACTTTGGAATTTGTACTTTTCAGCTTGGCTTCTATAGTTTGGCATACGAGAGAAGATCTTTATTTGGAGGAGCAAGTGGTGACTTAATGTTCCACTATTGGGGCTAGTGTGGTATCATTGTAATTGTATATCTTGGAAATTTCGCTTAATATGTGAACTTCTTAGAGTAGGTGCAGTTTCATGCATATTTCGTGAATGATTGTGAGATTATTCTTTCATTATTTGTGGTGTATGTTTATGTTGACATATATTAATGAAAATGAACTATTTTATTGGCTTCAGTATGCATCATGTTAAATGTGTGTTACTTTCTTTGATTATTTTTATTTTATTTTGTGGACTAAGTTGCAGGTTAATCAATGATTCTTTCATGCTCTTGTGTGTCTCTTTTAGGATAGTACTATTAATTTTCTTCTAGAGGCACAATATCTCTTTTATTTTCTATGAAAGTACCTCATATGCATTGCAATTATATGACTCATAGGGTCAACTTACTTCCTTGATTCAAGGATTTTTTGTATAATATCCTAAGCTAATAATTGTAGCCAAGGAAAATTCCTAAGAATATTGACAACCAATCGCATTTCCAGTTGGGTCTCTTGCTCCAAACAATGTGAGGTCTAGTTGAGACTCCATACTGGGGAGACCCCCTGAGTTGACAAATTTCCAACACTGTCTGGAACATATTGTCACCAAACACTAGTAGAAATTAGTAACTACACGACTAAAAAAGGTAGTTAGGCGATCCAACTAAAAACAACTAACTTGAACAACTAATTTAGTGTAGGGATAAAATATGTGACTTGATAATAAGTGATCCAATTAAAAGTTACTAACTTAAATGACCAATTTAGTCCAGGACTAAAATATATGACTAGATAATAAGTGAAAAAATGATAAATTAATAATGTAAATGAATACTAAAGTCCAAGAATAAAAATATGACCAACTAACAAGTAAAAACAATATATGAATTAGTCATTTATGGTAGTCATTTTTACTTGGGTCACTCCGAAAATGGAAAATTGAAATTTTCATATTAAATTGTTACATTTCACTAAATTTTAACACTACAAATTGATTTAGAGACCCCCTTGAAGGGGGCCTCTGAATCCATACACATTGTTAAAATTTAGACACAAATGGGTCTTCAAATCCATCTACATGTTAAAATCTAGTGATCCCTTTAAGGGGGTCAATATATGGCACTTATGTGTCTGCATCGTTATTATGTCCTTTGAGGTGTTAAAATAAGATTTCGAGGAGGCCTCCAACATGGATTTTATTCTGTAGATGAGGGAGAGTTGTTCATTCAACATATTAAATTATTTTAGGAGGTCTGAGATTGTAATGAGAGAATCACCAATAATTACCATTGAGGAAACATTCCGAGACTTGGAAAATTCGAGGCTACAACATAGCCTATACATCTCTCCAAGGTTGTTTAATTTATGTCCAAGCTCCCAAGCATACTTAATTTCTTATATTCCTTTTGGATTTATAAATAATCCCTCCCCCTCATGCCACACCCGGGTTCCTTTTAGAGGCCCATCAAAAAATAATATCCAATTCTTTTGTTGGGAAATCCATTCTTCGAATGCATTATCAGGGAGTTTGAGTTTCCAATTCATTTTAACTATACAAAAACCCTAAATAGGAAAGGGAAGAGAGTTTGAGGAAAAATGAGAATATTCAACCAATGAATTTCTATAGCATCTAAGGATGAGTCTCGATCCTTTAGCTTTCCTTAATTGAATTCGAAACTGAGAGAGAGAAGGATTTCATGGCCGTAGATATAGAGGTGGTGAATAAATTCTTAGAAATGTCACTATTTCTAGAAAGCCATATTTGCCAATAGATATATTTCGGGATAGAGGATTGGATCCATTTTAAGCAGGGGTTTCCTAGAAGGGACCCAAAGTAATTCTTACATCATCTATTGATGAAGGATAAGAGGTCAAAGGGAGATAATTCAATAACAAGTTAGAACAATGTAAATGGTTAATTTTTTTTTTTTGTAATTTACACTTAGTCATATCATTAATAAATTGAAAATTACATGTTCAATGGGAGAATCAAATCTCTGTAAAGGGAAAAAAGTTATTCCTCCTAATAATTCCAACTAAACTTAACTAATAATTAATTGCAATAATTATTACATTAATATAGATACAATTTTTTATATATTCAATCAAATAAATTAAATTATATGATTTTAATTCAAATTTATTAAAAGTAATTAACCATAACTAATATATTAGATTAAAGAAAAGCATACTTTAAAACAATTAAGATTATTTAAAAAGTTTTCTAGTTCATTTTTAAGAAGTTAAAATCATATAATTTTACCAAAAGTTTAATGAAAAATTCATGGACAAAGTTTCGTTACGTAATAAAAAACCAACTCTCAATATAATTGAAATCAAATTTATAACAAAATATATTAACAAAAGCATAGTATAACTAAATATAACAATAAGGCAGGGAGATGTGACTATGGTTTATCCCATGCTCCAATTCAAATTGGAGAAGAAATGAAATTCAAGAAATATAAAATTAAAGGGAGTACATGGGTCAAATGTTTTTTCCTAGGATTTAAGCAAAAGGAAATAAGTTTTCCTACTACTACCAAATGTACAATTATGATTACTCTTGAGCTTCGCCCAAAGCTCATATTAAGGGGCCAAGTAATCTTGTGAAGATGAGCACCCTCCCAAAAACTGAAGACATAGTAGGTTTGTTTGTTTAGGTACTAAGGCAACCCGCCCAATCAACTTATGTTCATCCCTAAAAAAAATTGGCCACTAAGGTTATCTCAAATCACAAAAACCATTGGGGGGGACATGGTCATAGACGATATGGTATGTGAGCATGATACCTGAGTCCTCAACTCAACTCCGATATACTTGAAGGGATTCTCGATACACATAATAACCAATGGAGATGTAATCGAAGGCGAGATATCTTCACTTTGACTGGAGTTGTCCTGGATGGTATGAGTGCAACATTATTTTAGTCTCTTTAACAACACTAGTCTCAGTTCTGTGACCTTGGGCATTTTACTCACCACTACCTAGCACAAGACACTAGCCTAGAGTAATATGTGTTTATGCTCAAAAACAGTTTTTGTTTTCTTTTATTACGATATTGGTTCTAAAGGTACTTTATTAATGTCTTTAGAAGGGGCATTGATGTATGGAGCTTCATGAGACTCTAACTCAAAACATGCATAAAATATTCTTTACAATTTCAATTAGATGAACAAGTTATTTCTACAGGAGAGAATCATTTATACAGTAATTTAGTACCATGCATCCAATGTAATAAACAGATGCACAACTTACAAACATGAAATGCTATCTAACAAATAACCCAATATACATATGTAGAATCGAACCAACTAAAACATAATTTTTTTAAACAAATTTTCATTTTATTTTATTCAAAAACATATGCACTTAAATTATTTTTCGAAGAAGAAAAGATGATAAGAAAATAGGCAACCAAATGAAGTACACAGTTGCAGATCCTTAAAATAGACTATAAGTAGCTTCCCAACCTACGAATTCACAGAAAAAGTTGTTTATCAAGATAGTGGTTGGCTAACGCACCTGAGGAGAAGCTACAAACAATTAAGGGTAGGAATAATGCTCTGTCTGTAAGCCTGGGGGTGTTATAACTCACTGGTTTGCACATCTAGGTTGCGTTATAGAAGAATAGGCTATAAATTGAGTCATTCATAGTCTAACTAAAGGGTATGCACAATAGAGGAGGTTGTGAAGCATCTTGAATGGTCAAAATGGGAACTAAGAACAATACGAAGGCATGGAAAGAAAGGGTGATTTCAGAACTTGGAAGGTAAAAAACTACGAACTAAGTATAGTCCCTGTTGGCATTATGATACAGGTGTTGTCCTTGATGGCAACTCACTCAGAGGTATGATATAGGTGTTGTCCTTGATGGAAACTCATTCAAATGACATATCATAATGCAGTAGGTCAAGAGAGAGGTATACGTAGGTTACCCTTGATAAAGTTGTGTATACACGTGAGTTAGCCGACCAAAAGGTCCGCATACATATACATGCACTCTCATGCAAGGAAAGGCGCGTACATTTGGTTTTGGTCCGTGGTGTTTCGACCATGGTATTGTAATCCATGGTATTGGTCAAAGGTATCTTGTCTGACGTGTTGATCCCAGGTATTTATTCCAAGGTATTGGTTCTACATGGTTTTGGACCATGGTATTGAGAGAGGCCTTAACCTATATAAGGATATGATAATTAGGCAAAGAGGGGCAAGTGAGCAAGTGATGAATATCTAATGAAGTGTGAGATCTAGTATGCAAGTAATGGGTTTGTGATGCTTTGCTTTCATTTGAACACATGATGCACCCATGCGGATGATGATGAACGATGGATTGGGATCTTAAGGCTTGGAATGTTTTATCATGATATGGTTTGATCATGGATAGACTAGATCTGAATTATTGACGCATGTTTATTCTGTAAATGTTATGTTTTGGGTATAATTGATGTCTGGAAAAGCTACAAAGTTACAAGTTAGAATTTACACATCTGTATGCGGGTTAGCTTTGGTTAAAGTGCACATGCATGTAGGTTGGGTTTATCAGAGTAGCGTATATAGTATGAAGTATGATAGTTTGAAGTTGCAGTTGGATCTGATTTTTATTGCAGAGTTTTTTTGTCTGTTCTATGTTCTAGTGACTGTGTGATTGACAGGGTTTCAGGGTTTCATTATTGGGTGATTCAGAGATCAATGATGCAGGTGTAGTTGATGGATGTATTGTAGTGGTGATTGATTTTATGCTTCAATGTTGTTGATGGGTCCAATATGAAAATTGGATGAAATGTGGCCTTCAGATTATGGTGTTGTGCTTCAGGAGTATCTAGTATGAAAATTTATGAAACATGGTCCCTAGAGGAAGAGAGAAGATCGTAACCTTCGGTAGGTTGGCGCTTACGTATTAGTAAACATATCGGCTAGTACAAAATCCAGGGGGTTGGAGCTCCCTTCCAGTAGCAACTGGAAAACGAGTGAAGGTTGGAGCCTTCAGTAGGTTGGCACCTATGTACTAGTAAATGGATCAGCTAGTACAAGAGCTAAGGGGGTTGTAGCTAACACTGCACCAGTACATAAATATTGTAAAAGGAAGTCTCTTATTAAAAGAAGATAGAGACAAATTGCAGTAGGTGGTTTTCACCCACATTGGGTTTCCACCTTATATGTTGGCGTTCATGTGTGCTTCTTATGTGTGATGATCTGTTCTGTTTTACTACCCCTATTTACTGTTAATGAATTTCTGATGCACTGATTAAAGATCAACATATAATGAATTAATTGAATCATAATTTTTATGGATATATGCTAGTTGCATTAAACAAAGATGCGTGTACATGCGGGTTCCCTTAACTGAAGAAGCATATATATATCTGAGTATTAAAATGAAAAAGTGTTTGATCTGACAATATTGATTCACCCTCCCCCTTTCAGTATTATTTCCAACAATTGGAATGAGTGCAGGTCCTTTGGTAGAAGCTTGATCACTTGAAGGAGATCTGTAGAAGAATGGGAAAGAAAGCGCGTCAAAAGAAGAAGAGAGATCAAAGGAACAATGACAACTTGCTTTTGAATGGAAGCAAGTATTCAGATCTTGAATCACCTCAGATTGAAGATGAACAAGCAAATGAAGCATCAGATAGAATCATAGATCAACAAGATCTACCTAGCAAAAGGAAGAGTGCCCTCAAAGAAGAAATTATCAGCTTAAAAGCTCAGTTGGAATGTGCCTTCAGAGTTCATCAAATGCTGCAGGAGCTGAATGAAGAACAAGAAAAAAAGATTCTCAAACTAAGGCAACAAATGGAAGAAGGAAGAAATTCTGAAGAAATTTTGAAGAAGCAATGTCTAGAAAAGGAAGAACAACATTAGGTTGAGGTAAATATCTTGAAAGGTAAATTAGAAGAAGGATAAATTAATATGATTTCATGACAGTACTAAGATGTTGGATGATATTCTTAGTAGTCAAAGGTCGCCTACTATCAAAATTGGTCTTGGTTTTTATGAATATGTTGAAGGTGAATCTAGCTCACAAAGTGAGGCAACGAACTCTAATGAGAAATCTGAAATGCTCAACAAGGAGATGAGAAGACAACCCCATCAACAACCAAGGAATGAAATTCCTCAAAGAATATCTTTTGCTCCTAACTGTGGAAGTGATAGACAAGTATTTCCTCCTAACTGTGGAAGTGATAGACAAGTATTTGATAGACAAGTATTGAATGTTATGTATGTCATAATCTTGGACATGTTACAGCCAGATGGAGAAGTAGAATGGTTCAAGACCATCACACAGAAAGATCATCACGTTCCAGGTATTTTAAGGGATATTGTTTCTCTTGCAATATGTTTGGTCACAAAGTTGTTGATTTCTACAGAAGGATAATGAAACATGTAAGAATCTTAGACACATAGCAAAGGAATGCGGGAGAATATTTTGGGCACCATACCAAAAGGAGAAAAAATCTTCACAGTTGAAGATATGGAAGAAAAAGGAAGTACAACCAGAAAGATGTGGCATAGAAGAGTACACAAACATGACAAGCTCAGAGGAAGCTGAAAAAGTGGAACATCAGTGTTCTAAATCTCATACACAGGTTTCATGAAGACAAGCCATGTATATATGCAAGTTAGATGTTGCACAGTCGCATATATGATGTTCTAAAGAAAAGCAGCAGTACAAAAGTCTGATATGGTTCAATCATTGTTTGATGATGGCATTACATAGGTTTAGGGGGATCATATACTTCTAATAATGCATTGTTGGCATTACGGTTAGAAGTCTTTGGTGATGATGCTTACTGACAGATCTAGCTACTGATTTTTGGCCAAGAGAATGGATTGCAGGTTACAGGTCTAGATGCTAGTGACAAACGCTTATAGTGTAGATCGTATGGTGTATGATAGCTGCTGATAACTATCATGGTCTTGTTTAGGTCCTTGGTCTTTGTGAGTCATATGATGTATCTTGTTACCCCATTATGCATGGGATGGATGATGTAATGGTTCTTGTGTTTCAGTCATTTTTAAACATTTGATATATCCCCACTTGGTTGGGTGGATGAGTCGAAAATGGTGTAACCCCACTTGGTTGGGAGATTGATGTATGTATGAGGCTTTAGGAAGGTCATAGAGTCATGTTATGCTTTTGCAGACCTTTCATGTGTTGAGGGGAAGCATGGACGGATTGGCACATCTTGGCATGTACAAAGGGGGAGCTCAATCAAAAACTTCAACATGTACTCAAGGAGAGTATGGATTGCAGAATGTATATCAAAGAAGAGAATATCTTGGTTCGCCCTTTGCCCTTGATGTCAAAGGGGGAGAGTAACTTTGTGTGGTGGTTGCCATCAAGTCCAAAGAGGGAGATTGTTGGCATTATGATACAAGTGTTGTCCTTGATGGCAACTCGCTCAGAGGTATGATATAGGTATTGTCCTTGATGGCAAATCACTCAGATGGCAGATCATAATGTAGTAGGTCAAGGGAGAGGTATACGTAGGTTACCCTTGATAAAGTTGTGTATACACGCAGGTTAGTCAACCAAAAGGTGTGTATATGTATACACGCTCTCTCATGCAAGGAAAGGCACATACACTTGGTTTTGGTCAATGGTATTTGGACCATGGTATTGTAATCCATGGTATTGGTCCAAGGTATCTTGTTCGACGTGTTGATCCCAGGTAGTTGGTCCAAGGTATTAGTCCTACATGGTTTTTGACCATGGTATTGAGAGAGGCCTAAACCTATATAAGGAGAAGATCATTAGGCCAAGAGGGGCAAGTAAGCAAGTGATGAATATCTAATGAAGTGTGAGATCTGGTATGCAGGTAATGGGTTTGTGATGCTTTACTTGATCTAAACGAAGGATGCAACCATGCAGATGATGATGAACGATGGATTGGGATCTTAAGGCTTGGAATGTTTTATCATGATATGGTTTTATCATGGACAAACTAGATCTGAATTATTGCCGCATGTTTATTCTGTAAATGTTATGTTCCGGGTATAGTTCATGTCTGGAAAAGCTGCAAAGTTATAAGTTAGAATTTGCAGATCTGTACGCGGGTTAGCTTTGGTAAAAGTGTGTATACGCACAGGTTGGGTTTATCAGAGTAGCATATACAATATGAAGTATGATAGTTTGAAGTTGTAGTTGGATCTGATTGTTATTGCAGAGTTCTGTTGTTTGTTCTATGTTCTGGTGACTGTGTTGTTGACAGGGTTTCATTGTTTCATTATGGGGTGATTCAGAGATTAATGATGCAGGTGTAGTTGATGGATGTATTGCAGTGGTGATTGATTTTATGCTTCAATGTTGTTGGTGGGTCCAGTATGAAAATTGGATGAAACGTGGCATTAATATTATGGTGTTGTGCTTCAGGAGTATCTAGTATGAAAATTTATGAAATGTGGTCCCTGGAGGAAGAGAGAAGATCTTAAACTTTGGTAGGCTAGTACCTACGTATTGGTAAACATATTGGCCAGTACAAGAGATATGGGGTTGGATCTCCCTTCCAGTAGCAGTTGGAAAACGAGTGTAGGTTGGAGCCTTCAGTAGGTTGGTGCCAAAGTACTAGTAAATGGATAAGCTAGTACAAGAGCTAAGGGGGTTGTAGCTCCTTTCCAGTAGAAACTGGAGAGTGCGAGAAGTTTCTAGCCTTTTGCAGGTAGAAGATTACGTACTGGTATAAGACTGCACCAGTACATAAATATTGTGAAAGGAAGTTTCTTATTAAAAGAAGATTGAGACGAATTCCAGCACGTGGTTTTCACCCACATTGGGTTTCCACCTTATATCTTCGTGTTCATGTGTGCTTCTTATGTGTGATGATCTGTTCTGTTTTACTACCCCTGTTTACTGTTAGTGAATTTTTGATGCACTAATTAAAGATCAACATATAATGGATTAACTGAATCATAAGTTTACTGGATATATGCTAGTTGCATTAAACACAGATGTGTGTGCACGCGGGTTCCCTTAACTGAAGCAGTGTATATATATCTGAGTATCAAAATAAAAATTTATTTGATTTTATAATACTGATTCAACCCTCCCCCCTTCTTAGAATTATTTCCAATAGTTCGCAGCAGAGTCACCAATTCTTCTCTAGGGATTAATCAATGGGTAGTTGCAAATGAAATACACTCAAGGATCTTCCTAAGATCCAAGGAAAACCATTTAATATTAGATGAAACTATCACAAAGAAACATAAATATATTCATCTTAATGCATGATAGACAAATAAAAGGAAGAAGGATTACTTGAGGCCTTGGTGTAGCCCTGTTGGAGAACCTGGTGTGGCAAAGTGGAATAACTCTCCACCAACTCCTAGATCAAAACCTACACATAGACAAGACAAAGCGTGATCCTACAACATATAAACCTTGATAACCAAAACATTAATGTAAATGAAGGTATGAGTTAGCATGCATCTAAGCTACTTATTAATGATGGAATAGAATCAATATGGAAAGAAACACGACATCGACACCATCAATTAGAGAACACAAATATATATATATATATAATAATATATATAATTAATATATATATATATATAATATATATATAATATATATTATTATATTATATATATATATTATTAGATAGAAGAAGAGTGATTACAACCATATTGGTTGGATCATGCCTCCTCTAGTCCTTAAACTCCTCTCTCTCTTTCTCTATCAACCTCTTGGTAACATAACAATACTAAATCTCTTGCAATGTTTTGACAACCATTCGACCTCATTCACAATGACCAAGCCTCCATTATATAGATGGTGAGAGGCTCATCCTTGCAAATTCTCTCATAAGTTCCATTGAGGTAAAAGCTAAATATGTTTCCTAATTTTATTGCTATTTCCCTTTCCATGGGACTTAGTTAGGAATAGAATTGTCTTTAGCAAGGTTGGAGGTAGATGTTTCTGGGTTTTCGAGTTGACATTTGAGTGAAAAATAGAGTGTCAGTTTGTGAACTCATGCTTTTACCTCCTGAATATTGCAAATATTTCGTAACATTGTCCTTTAGGAAAAAAAGTGAGTTAACCTAGGTAGTAACACCCTTGGTTGATACATGGAGAGTGTTATAACTGTTCTTGCCTATTTCTGGGGTGCATTACCTTGGAAAATAGGTATGTGATTTTGGTCAGGTCTTCAGCCAATGTGTCTTTCTCCTCTAAGATGATGAGGAGGTCAGTTTCCTATATAAACAGATGCCCCCCTAAAGTGAGAAGTCAGAGACAAAGATGATCATTGAAATATTTTTATAAATATTGTAGGAAAAGAGGGTGAGGATTAGAGCTTCAAGACTTCACGAGACTTGGAACAAACCACATATGTCGAAAATATAAGATCATGTCCTAAGTTGGGCATTCCCAGGATCAATAATTGTGTTAGAGCGATGTAATAAATAGAGATATGACAATCAAGTTCACTGATAAGCACAATATGGAACTGTGTCATCATATGATCCACCTAACGAGCTTTCTCTGAAAAAAATATACGTAACTTGGGAGGGGAAACAAGGCTGAGTGATGTAAGCCTCTACCTAAGGTCTTGGTCACTGCTTATTTGAACAACATATTTCTACATATGTGAATAAAGGAGTTGAAGTCGAACATGTGAGGAATCATCTGGTTACTAGTCAATGGTAGAAACTATTAACAGACATGGGGATGGTCACCGATAAGGATGACGGTATTCAAGATGCAGAGTACAATCTAGTGAGTGTGAGAAGGATGCTGTCATCGAACACTTGTAGAATCATTCAACTAGGAGCCAATGATGAAAACCCCCAATCAAACATGAGGTAACCTGCCACTGATGATTGAAAGTTCCAAGGTATTGATATGTTTCTAGATCTTCTTCCTAGATAGAGTGTTGCAGTTGATAGAAAGATATTTCTTAAAAGGCAAGCAATAAGGTTTCCTACATCATTCGACACAAAACAAGACAAGAATGATTTGTTTTGGAGATAATTTTAAGCAAGGGGTCAAACAGATGGAGGGAATTTTTTAAGTATATGATGGATGGTTGATATAGGAAGCAAAGGATAGGTGGATCCCTTGAAAAGTAGAAGGAATGACACAAAGGTTTACGAGGCATCTTAGACTCATGAACACCAAGGAGCGTTAAGTTACAGGGATGCAGGTGTAGAATTTCCCACTGTAGATCAACAAATTATGCAATATACTATAGAAAAATACATGATCTACTTCTACAACAAACTTTCGAAAGCTTACTCGATTTTGAGCAAGATCAAATAGAAAAAATATAACTGAGAATGAGAAAGAGACCACACATGAACATAGAAGAATACTCTGGGGAAAGCCTCAGCTAAAAACCCTGATCTCTTTATTACCATACAAGTGGAAATATGTTTGGATTACACAACGCATTAGCTCACAAGCTATCCTTCTCTTAGTACAATCCCTCAATATAGCTCATAGACCGAATAGACACAACATATGCCTTCCCTCAGCCCTCCAAGCCTCTTATTTCCTTGCATAGTTTATCTTGGGGTCCAATGCTGGCACCTGTGTGAATTGGCCTCATCACACACTCATCAAACTCAAAAGTAACTGTGCAATCTCCAAGGAATGAATTCCTTCTCCATGCAAGAGATATCTTTCATGGAATATTCCTGCAACTGATAGTACATTGTCCCATCATCTGATCTCAACTAGGTCTCTGATTGAACTGACATGCATGTGTTATTTATGAGAGAATATTCAGTTATCTGAAGTGTAGCAGTTACATGCATGCATGCATTAACTAACTAAACTCACAATCAGTTCAACAAACAGTTTGAACTAATCTCACTAGACTTAACTCAGTTAACTGAGCTAACTAATTACAACTCAAAGTATAACTCATCCTGATCTTCTTTAATCAAGGGATAACTTCCTCAATCAATGGAGAAATGTTGCATGTATTCACATATACTTCATGTTTGATTTCCTACAACTAATTAACTCAAGATGAATTAATTAATTATTTTACAAACAGCTGCTAAGATCAAATTCGAATTTTAATTCTCAATTTTAGTTTAGGGACTAACTCAAATTGGAATGTATCTCGAAATGCTATTTATAGTAGTTCTATTTTTTAGCATCTATTGTTGCTATTTTCAACACTCCCTCTCAGAAAGAAAGGGATTATCAGTCACCCCAATCCTATCTCTGTGGAACTCAAACTTACATTTTGACAACGCCTTAGTCAAAATATCTGCATCCTATTCCTCGATCGAAGCATACAACAACAACATGATCCTCTTTATCACACAATCTCAAAGATGATGGTACCAGATATCGATATGCATGGACCCGTCATGAAATACTGGATTCTTAGAGAGTTTGATCCAACTCTGATTATCACAGTAGATCATAGTTGGATCCATCCTCTGACCAAACAATCCCAATAGAGCCTTCAGCATCCAAATGGCCTCGCATGCTTCCTGACTGGCAGACATGTATTCAACCTCTGTTGAGCTAAGTGCAACTCACCTATGTTTCCTACTATACCAGGAAACTGCAGCTGAACCAAGGTTGAATATTCCTCCAGAAGAACTCTTCCAGTCTGATGGACTCCCTGCCAAATCTACATCTGTGAATCCTTGAAGCTTGACTCCCTCTGTCCCTCTATACCACAATCCATACTAAGATGTGCCTCTGAGGTATCTCAGCACATGCTTCGCTGCCTTCCAAAATAGCTTGGTAGGCTAAACCATAGCTTGACTCAGCTAGTTCACCACAAAGAATAAGTCTAGTTGTGTGTTCACTAGATACATTAGTGAACCCACAAGATATTGATAAACATTAGCAGCTACTACCTCACCTGAAGTAGCATCCTCCTTCCTCCGGTTACTAGCTAGAGGAGTCTGCATGGGCTTGTACTTCTCCATGTGGAACTGCATGAGTATCTCATTGGCATACTTGCCTTGAGACACAAACACTTCCCCATCCTTCTGCCACACCTCCATGCCTAGAAAGTAGTGCATAAGACCGATGTCTTTCATCTAGAAATCTCTTGCAAGGTCCTCCTTGCATGACTTGATCAACTGATCATCACCTGTCAAAATCAAATCATCGACATAAAGAACAATGATCAATGGCTTACCTTCTATCATGATGTGGTAAATATTCACATTTTCTTCACACTAGGTGAAGCCCAACCTAGTGAAATAGTTGTCGATCCTGGTGTACCAAGCATGAGGTGCTTGCTTCAACCCATACAAATCCCTCTTGAGTCGGCACACATGTGACTCACGATCAAAGGTCTCAAAACCTTTTGGCTACTTAATGTACACCTCTTCCTCAATCTTCCCATTGAGGAACGTTATCTCCACATCCATCTGATGCATCTTCCAACCCATCTGAGCTGATAGTGCCAACATCGGTCTGATAGATGAGGAACTTGCTGCAAGATAAAAGGTCTCATTGTAGGTTATCCCCTCGACCTGTGAGAAACCACGGGAAACAAACCTTGCCTTATGTTTCTCAACACTTCCATCAGCTGCCTGCTTTACCTTGTAAAGCCATTGGTAACTCACCACTAACTTGTCCTGAGGTCTTGGGAGAACATCCTACACACTGTTCTGAATGATAAAGTCGTACTCCTCTACCATAGCATCAAGCCAGATTGGTTGTTACACTGCCTCCTCAAATGAAGAAGGTTCGGTCTATACACACTCCCTGACCAGGGCCATGTAACCAGTGCAACAGTCAGGTGACCTCCTTCGTCTACGCTGAGAAGATGACTATCCCACATTCTCTCATGCACCTAGCATTAACTTTTCAGCTTCCCTTGAGAATTTCCGCCCATCTCTAGAAGACTCAGCATAAGTGGATGTCTCCACTCTGGATCCTCTGCATGCGGTTACTCTGCATCAGTATGAGGCTCCTCCTCCTCCTTAGAAACTAAAATTTCCTCCTTAGCATGCAACTTGATCTCCCTCTCAAGTGATATTCACATGGATTTCTTCTCATCGAAATTTAGGTCTCTACATACCACTGTCCTCCGACTGGTAGGCAAGAACACCCAATAGTTGTGGGGTGTATCAGTGTACCACACAAGAATACCCAACTCAGCTATTGGATATATCTTCTTCTAGGCATCTTTGGTCACATGGCAATAAACGGATGATTCAAAGATCCTAAAGTGACTCACATCTAGTCACTTCCCGGAAAAGGACTCCATAGGTGTCTTCATTCCTAGTATACGGCATGGGCTTCTATTATGAAAGTATACTATTGTATTGCATGCCTCAACCAACAAATGAAGTGGTAGGCTTTGGTCATGCAACATCGCTCGAGTTTCCCCCACAATCGATCTGTTCTTCCTTTCAGCCACCCCATTCTACTGTGGGTTATTGGGTGTCGTAAACTCCCATTTTATTCCTTCTGTAGCGCAGAAGTCCTTAAATTGTTGGGAGATATACTCTCCACCATTGTCTCTATTCAAGGCTTTTATTTTCTTTCCATATTCTTTCTCTGCCAAGGCTTTAATCTCACAAAACCTCAAGAAGATTTGATCCTTCTTTTACATAAAGTAGATCCAACATCTACAAGAAAAATCATGAATAAAAATAACATGGTACCTTTGTTTAGTGGTGGAGGCTGTAGAGAATAGTACATAATCATCTATGTGAACTCACTCCAGGATTGCTCCAGCTCTACTGTATCAATCTTGAAAGGAATATTTCGCATAATTACCCAAGGTGCAAACTTTGCATGTAGCTGTCTAGTCTAGTTTTCCCTTGGGAAGTCCAGCAGAAATCTACTACATGATCTTCAAGGCCCCATGGTGCAAGTGGCCTAATCTTCTATGCCATAGCTTGCCAACATCTTGGCTTTACACCACCTCTACTTTGGAACTCAATGCAACACAATCATCTACCTCTAGCTTGTAGAGATTCTTTACTCGAATCCCAATTCTCTTGGTCTGTCCAGTACCGATATGCCTTAGGAATACCTTTCCTTCACTAAAGACTACATCATAGCCTTTGTCTTGTAGCATAGTGATAGACAAAAGATTCTTCTTCAGATCCGATACATACTTTACATCAGTCAGGGTGACAGGAGCTCCGTGCTCCCTCTAAAACACAACCGTACCTTCACCAAAAACATGGTACTTTCTATCATCGCCCGTATCGATCCACATCTGGAGATCCTTCTCCTCTAGGGTACTAAAAAGATTCCTGTTGTCGGACATGTGGAAATATTCTCCACTACCTAGGTACCAAAAACATCCCACCATGGATGAAACCATGCATGTGATGAGAGAGAAATCCAATTCAAATGTGAGGCCAGTTCCTCACCATCTGGTCCCTTCGAGGATCCCTTCCTGGATTTCTTCTGTGGACAATTTGTAGCATAATGGCCCACCTCTTAACAATGAAAGCATCGAACTTTTGATTTGTCAAAATTCTTCCCACCATGGGAAGAACTGGATTTGGAATGGGATGCCTCCCCTTTCCATTTCCTCACCTTACTCACTAAGGCTAGATTTTCTTCATCATCTTGCTTTGATGAAGATCCATCTCTAATGCTTCTTCTTATCTCCTCCTGCATCAAATTTGACCAAAGTTATTCCCAATCTGGCAGTTTCTTTCTTCCATTTACCAAGTCCTGTTAGTTATGCCAGCTCTTAGGAAGACCGAGGAGAGAAAGACTCACCATGTCATCATCAGCTATCATCATCCCTACACTTCCAAGATCATCCCTATAGGTGGTGAGCTTGTTCAGATAGGTAGACATCATGTCGCCCTTTTCACAATTGATTTTCTGAAGCTCGTCTTTCGGTGGAAGCTTCCTCTGATCATTCTTGTTCTGATATAGATCTTTCAATGTTTTCCACATTGAAAACAGTGTCTCCCTCCCATGGAGACTAGAGACTATGGGGTCTCGAACTCCCTCCAGAAGAATTCTCCTCGCTCTAGCCACACATTTCTTCCATTCCACCAATTTTGTAGCATTAAATATTGCCAGCTTGGGGACTTCTTGATCAATGAAGTCCTTTAGACCATTATCCTCTAATACTGCTTCCATGCGATCCTTCCAGGCTACATGATTCGAGCTGTTATCAAGGGCATACTTGAGTCTTAAACCATTGAACGCCATTGGTGAAATTTGAGATGTGATACGAATTCGAATTCTATAATCAGGAACTTGAAACTTTGAACTTCCCCCTTCTTTGTATACTATTCTTTGCTTTGATCACCTTTTCTCTAATGCCATGTATAATTTCCCACTGTAGATCAACAGATTATGCAATATACTAAAGTAAAATACATGATATAATTCTACAAAAAACTTGCGGAAGCTTAATCGATTTTGAGCAAGATCAAATAGAACACATAATTGAGAATGAGAAATCAATCACACATGAACACAGAAGAATACTCTAGGGAAAGCCTCAGTTAAAAACTCTGATCTATGTGTTATCATACAAGTGGACATATGTTTGGATTACAAAAACCATTAGCTCACAAGCTATCCTTCTCTCAGTACAATCCCTCAATACAGCTCAGAGACTAAATAGACACAACATATGCCTTCCCTCAGCCCTCCAAGCCTCCTATTTCCTTGCATAGTTTCTCTTGGGGTCCAATGCTGCCAGCTATGTGAATTGGCCTCATCATACACTCATCAAACTCAAAAGTAACTGTGCAATCTCCAAGGAATTAATTCCTTCTATATGCAAGAGATATCCTCCATGGAATATTCCTACAACTGATAGTACACTATCCCATAATCTGATCTCATCTAGGTACGTGATTAAACTAACATAAATGAGTTATTTATGAGAGAATATTCAGTTATTTGAAGTGCAACAGTTACATCCATGCATGCATTAACTAACTGAACTCGCAATCAGTTCAACAAACTGTTTGAACTAATCTAACTGGACTTAACTTAGTTAACTAATCTAACTAATTGCAACTCAAAGTACAACTCATCCTGCTCTCCTTTAATCAAGGGATAACTTCCTCAACCAATGGAGAAACTGTTGCTTGTCTTCACATAGACTTCATGTTTGATTTCCTACAACTAATTAACTCAAGATGAATTATTTTACAAACAACTGATAATATGAAATTCTATTTTTAATTCTCAATTTTAGTTTAGGGACTAACTAAAATTGAAATGTATCCCAAAATGCTATTTATAGTAGTGCTATTTTTACCACTTCTATTTTTTAGCATTTCTTGTTGTTATTTTGAACAACAGGAACATGAGGGTATAAAGGCTAAACTCATACGATGGTAAGGTTCATCTAAGAGGATGACATCAAAGGTTTTTTGAGGGAGTACCATGTCCAAGGGATAGATTGTTGCCAAAAAGTCCTTCTGAATATTAGATATTGAGTCAGTGTGTTGTCCAATTTTTCCCCATCTGATTAATTTTAATGAGTCTCGATGGGTAAACTCAGTGGTCTTTTCATATTTAAAGAGTTTGAAAAGATCTGAAAGACCAACTCCAAGGGGGTCCCTTTGTCATTTTTGATAACCAGGTGTGACAAAGGTTTAATATTTTATCCAGCACAATTCCATTTCGGTAAGTTAGTCTATTGAATATGGATAAAGTGATAAACCTATGCTCAATAGACGTTTGCCTCATTTTGTTACAAGTGTGAGGGGATGGAGTAAAATTGATATTCTTCATGAAATTTTAATGTTTTATATCAAGAAAAACTCAATAGATCTTCATAAAATTTTAAGGAGTCAGATGAAGAAGACTCAATATGCCTTTTTCAGTTTAAAGAGCGAGGAAAAAGAGATAAAAGAGCTTCTCAGGTTTTCTTTGTAGAAGTTTTTACAAGTCTGAAGAAGATAACTTGGGGATTTGTTCAATTCAAGAGTGAGAAAAGCTCCCAAAAAGGAAATTGTTCATATCGTCTGCATAATATTTTTACAAGGCCGAAGAAGGTACTTGGGGATTTTTCAGTTCAAGAGAGAGAAAAGGTCCCAAAAAAGAAAATGCTCATCCCAAGTCAAACTTGGTCAATTCTACACAAAGACACTAAAATATCATTAGAGCATAAGTAAAATTTGATAGCATATCAATATGGTGCATGTTTAAAACATAGGAAAGAGAAGCTTCAATTTTGATGACAAGTAAGAGTGATTCCTACCTCCAGAGTGACTATAAGAAGGGATACAAGCCTTCATTTTCACTGTTTTGAGTGTTGTGAGAGTGTTCTGGAGAGAAAAAGGAGCAAAAATTTCCCGAGCAATTGCGAGAAACCTAGGCTACCAATCGACGCACCGCCAGTCCCAGGTAGATTGCATAATCCTTATCTTGCATTTTAATACCTTTTTCAGTCAAATTTGGGGATGATTTTTAGTTTTTAGGGAAGACATAAGTGGCTTGGCTAGCTAACACGACCACCCAAACCAAGGGGAGTGTTAAACACCCTGCTTGTGAGAGGGAAGGGTGTTAGTATGCCCTGTGGGATTTTGAAGGCCATGTTAGCCAGCCAAGCATAATGCAATACCATGTTTTTTACATTCCCAAGGTTTCTAGCCAGCAAAAAACTAATTGAAGGGTGATTTTGTGCAGGATTTCAGCTAGAAAAATGAGCCTATTGAGGGAAAGCATTCATGATGCCAAGGAACTAAAAATTATAAATGATCTGGCTTTCTTAACAACTTTGTGAAGATGTGATTTCTTTAAATATGCCAATCTTGACCTCATGAAGGGTCAGAATGAGATCCTTAGCTGGATTATACAATGGTGGGATGAACAGAAAGGTATGTTCAAGATTAGGCATCATGAGCTCTTGATCAAAAGAGATGAAATTCAAGTCCTCACTAGTTTATTGTGCAGAGGTGCATGATTAAATGTGATAGGAATGAGAGTGGACCGAAGAACCATCGCGGAATTGCTCCAGACATATCATAGACTAGGTAGTGGGTTAGTGAGCAACAAGGTTCCCATTAAGCAGGTCAGAACTAGGCCAATGTGGGCCATTCTATGGATGATCATATGCTTGGTAGGGTCCAAGAGCCAGAATGTAGCTACAAAGGCTTAGTTTCTACTTGCCATAAACTGCCTACAACTACAAGTACACAACTTGTGTGAGGGATTCCTCCTGTAGGTGAAAGAAAATTGGACAGCTTATAAGACTCGGGCCAAAAGAGAGTTTGGGCATGGTACTTTGATCATGTTGTTTATCTTTAAGAGAGTGCCCCATGATGAGTTCATGCATGAGTCTGGGCATAGCCGGTGCCATAGAGTGAAGATAAGAGAGATGGAATTCCCTAGCACCTCATACTGGAGGGGGACTGATTAGACACTTCTTCGAGGATGACTTCCTCGAGTGGCTTAGTGGCTAGATCATGATGATCAATGATTATGTCTATGTAAGCACAGACTACATAGGAGGTCCAGAACTGATAGTGCCAACTGGCACTCAGTGGGGGCTACATGGTAAGAGGATTGATCAAAGTACCTAAACGTATTTTTTAACTTTTGAAGTTTATGTAATGTTTTTTTTATTATGGATGAAAAAGTGTTGACATGAAGCATTTTCTTGACACATATATGGCACCTATGAATTCTACAGGCATGCCTCACCATGCTAGGTGGGGTGATCAACATTATGGGGCTAGAGCAGTAGCAGGTACAATAGTCGTCAAAGAGGGAGATGATACAAAGACTCTTCGCGAGGTCTCTAGGAACCTCAAAGGATTAAGCATGGTTATTCTGCCGCTTCCCATGAGGGAGATACTAGTTCATATGCATCAACACATAGTGGGTGTGCCTAAGTAGTGTTTGGTTCCTCTTAGGAGGTTAGCTAGAGTTGTCATTATTTATCATGAGCAATAGGCTCAACGTGAGTAGGGTATAAGTAGCAAGTGTCATAGCGAGGCTTAGTAGAGCCATTTCTTACTTCAAACACCCAAGTTTTAGGAAATTTTTTATGTAAAAATATTAGACTTGATAGGTTATATTGGAACTTTGATCAATCCTCTTACCATGAAATATAATCAAATATTCAACTTGATAGGTTATATTGGAACTACTTGATCGTTGTGTCATTTTGATCAGGTTCTAACGTCATATTATAATCTACAACCAAGTCATTTTGGACTCTGCGAAATTATGGTCTTTTATATGTGGAACATTCTTCTCCTTTTATGAGTCTCACAAGGCAGCTGGGTGATTTGAATGATTGTAAACATAATTTAATGAAAAAATAATAATATTACGATTTTTTTTAATTGCATCGAAAAGGAAAAGGGTGTAATGATATACAAATAGATATTTAGAATTAAATTGATTGGATTAGTGCTAAAAAAAATAAACAAAAACTTAAATAAATATATTTTAATTTTTTTTTTTAAATAGTAATCATAGTACCAAAAAAATAAAGAGATTAGGTTGAAATTTTTTATATTCATCATCGATCTCATGCTGAGGACATAACAAATCTGGATGTCCCTGCCCTCCTAAGACTACTACGTTACAAACTCACCAAAATTGGCCTACCATCGATTCCGGGAATCGACGGTCGATGAAGAAATTGACTTACAATTACACTTCACCAAGTGCGCAAGCTGCAATTGGCCAATTAATTTTAAATTACACTTCACCAAGTGTGCAAGCTACAATTGATTTATTTTGTTAAGCTTCACACATTATTCAAAACACCCACGTGTTAAGAAACATCATTAATTTTTTTTTGTTTATCTTCAATGACAATTTTTAACTTCGACGAACAAAGTTCCACATCATTGGAGTTGTTGGATACGTGTTCCATAAAGGTCTCTGTATTTCACATGCAAATCACCAGGTGGTCTCCACATCGTTAAATTTGAATTCAACCATCCAACAAGTCAGAAAAATTCATGTTGCCTTCTTTTGAATAAATTGGTCTTCCATTTAAGTCAATATCTTCGTTGTGTCATTCAGTTTATTTATGCTTGAGCTGATGCTCCTCCACTTACTTATCGAGATGTGTCACTGATCAAATTAGTCTCCATGTAGCATTTGTTCCATCAAAAAGACATTATATACTCACCAAAATTGTCCTACCGTCGATTCCGGGAATCGACGGTCGATGAAGAAATTCCAAATACAACAACGGCCAATTTCATCCATGGAACCAATTTCGGCCAATTAATTTTAAATTACACTTCACCAAGTGCGCAAGCTAAAATTGATTTATTTTGTTAAGATTCACACATTATTCAAAACACCCACGTGTTAAGAAACATCATTAATTTTTTTTTGTTTATCTTCAATGACAATTTTTAACTTCGACGAAGAAAGTTCCACATGATTGGAGTTGTTGGATACGTGTTCCATAAAGGTCTCCGTATTTCAGATCCAAATCACCAGGTGGTATCGACATCGTTAAATTCGAATTCAACCATCCAACAACTCAGAAAAATTCATGTTGCCTCCTTTTGAATAAATTGGTCTTCCATTTAAGTCAATATCTTTGTTGTGTCATTCAGTTTATTTATGCTTGAGCTGATGCTCCTCCACTTACTTATCGAGATGTGTCACTGATCAAATTAGTCTCCATGTAGCATTTGTTCAATCAGAAAGACATTATATACTCACCAAAATTGTCCTACCGTCGATTCTGGGAATTGACGGTCGATGAAGAAATTCCAAATACAACAGTGGCCAATTTCAGCCAATTAATTTTAAATTACACTTCACCAAGTGCGCAAGCTGCAATTGATTTATTTTTTTAAGCTGCAATTGATTTATTTTGGAATTTCTTCATCGACCGTCGATTCCCGGAATCGACGGTAGGCCAATTTCGGTGAGTATATGATGTCTTTTTGACTGAACAAATGCTACATGGAGACTAATTTGATTAGTGACACATCTCAATAAGTAAGTGGAGGAGCATCAGCTCAAGCATAAATAAACTGAATGACACAACGAAGATATTGACTTAAATGGAAGACCAATTTATTCAAAAGAAGGCAACATGAATTTTTCTGACTTGTTGGATGGTTGAATTCGAATTTAACGATGTCGAGGCCACCTGCTGATTTGCATGTGAAATACAGAGACCTTTATGGAACACGTATCCAACAACCCCAGTCATGTTGAACTTTGTTCGTCGAAGTTAAAAATTGTCACTGAAGATAAACAAAAAAAAATTAATGATGTTTCTTAACACGTGGGTGTTTTGAATAATGTGTGAAGCTTAACAAAATAAATCAATTGTAGCTTGCGCACTTGGTGAAGTGTAATTTAAAATTAATTTGCCAATTACAGCTTGCGCACTTGGTGATGTGTAATTGTAAGTCAATTTCTTCATCGATCGTCGATTCCTGGAATCGACGGTAGGCCAATTTTGGTGAGTTTGTAACGTAGTAGTCT